>VUJU01002140.1:14140-35782 GCA_009835225.1 Aphis craccivora | reverse complement strand
ACAACAACAATTAACGCGTTGTCCACACACGCGGTTCAATCGTGACACCAGCGTGAGGTGGCGAGCGGACGCGACGATGCGTCAGGCTCGACCGCCTGGAGAAGACAGCTGCTAGAGCACACGGCAAAAGCCCACGACCAACTGTCCGATGATGGACGGCAGAGGAGGGGGAAGCAACTTTATCGCGGAGCTTCCCCGTCCGGCACGGCGCTGGGACGAGATACGTCGCGTACTCGAGTCCGTGCTCGAACAGTAATTGAATGTGTAGCTGACAGTCATCACATGATGTAAATCAATATACGGATCGTCGTACCTCCTGACGTCGATAGTCTATAATGTTGTATTGTAGGATAAGTTAAAGTTGAATAACATGTGAATATTCAAGTTAAGTTGTCAGTCATCGTTGGGAAAAACCGATTTAAACGCAAAATAAATCCACCAGGTAGGTAATCCCACTGCGTCGGATCGCGGACATTATGCGAGTAATAAGTGATATCAAAATGTTGTGTAAACTGAAAACTCAAGCTTCAAATAGTATATAATACCTATATGGACAATCTGAAGTAATTTAACTTGTAAATTATATAAATATATAAAGAATACAGTATAGAGGTATATAAGTACATAGTTAATATGATGAATTAAATGAATTAATAGGCGAGTTATTTCAACACAAGGATTTATATTTAGAAGATTGGCCAGTCGCTTTCCCGGTGCTTTTTTGTATCTACGGGTTAAAAAATAAATACATATTTTCAGAAAATGATACCTAGTTGAGTGTCTAGCTATCAGTCATGTTAACATATAAATCGATATCCGAAAGTTGAATCCTGTCAATTGTCATACCTAATATATCTTAATATAACGATGAAGTTCAAGTGTTGTCAAATATTTAATCACCAATTCAACTAAAATATATTATAATTATATACACCCGAGAAAACGAATACAGTGCAGTGCGATACAAACACTTGTACTCTTTAACACAACCTGTGGTCGAAGCCCGAAGGAATGTATATACAAATAAATACAACGATATAATGTAATGTATTGAATCGAAAATAAAGTACCTATTGTACATGAGTACCTAAATGAATAATGTGCTTCGAAACAGCTCTGCTAAGACCTGCAACACGTTCAGAGTGGGTACTATTTTATTATATGAAAAACTTTGTATGCATAAGGAAAATAATATATAGATATAGTGTATACAAAGATAGATACCGTAATTAATAGTAGAAAATACGTTTGTTTTCACGCACTGTAGATGACGGTAGTTTTAAGTAGTAATCCCCGGTGAAAATCAATTTACACGCAACTATAAACGCGTACTGCAATAGATCACGGTCAATGGGGATGCATATTTGAAGTTATATATCTTTTCAATATACGATAAAAGGTGACTCGAAAGTACCTACTTTTAATATATTTAAGCTGTAATTCATTACTTAATACATTATAACAGTGATTCCCAACGTGGGCGCTACCGCCCCCTTGTGGGCATTTTTTATTTTGAAGGGGGCGTTTTTCTGAGGGGGAAGCGCTAACGCGGGCGTTCATCTATCATTTACGTATTACTATTCATATTATTAGTAGGTATGTATTTAAATAAAAAATTAACTAAATTGAAGCATTAAAATGTTAAATTATATTTTTTTCTTTAATTAAATAGCTTATTAAAAACTACAATGTTAATAATTTGAAAAAATTGATTGAGAGGAGGCGGTATGAAATTTTTAGAACCTAAAAGGGGCGTTAAGTAAAAAAAGGTTGGGAATCACTGCATTATAACATCGAAAAAAATGTTCGAAGTTATTCTAACTGTAATCCCTTAACGTGCTGTAGTACTGCAAACACTTTATAATATGTATATTGTATATGTAATAATTTTATATAATAATCGTAATAATATGTTGTTAAAAAAAAAAATCTTAGACGTGTGTACATACTATATATTGTATAAGAGTAAGTAATAGCTTTAACTTTTAATAATCAAATCAAGAATTACATGCAAAAAATGCAAAAAATTTAAAAAAAAAACCGGCGGCCGTTCTACTCGAAGTGTCGCCGTTAAGTTTAGTTAACCTATCATGGGAAATTGTCTATTTATTTTAATGTGTATTTGTCAAAAATAACCGTTCTATGTGAACTATTACATTTACATATATATATATATTATATATTACATAATAAAACGATATATATCATATACGTATATGAATATATACATACAATATAAATAGTACCACATAGCCAGGTAAAGTAAAAGTGCTTCGATTTCAAAAAGTGAGACCTGTGTCTGATAGGAAAGTGAATCTAGTTGGTACTTTGGGGGGGGTCAAAGGGGGGTCAAAAAATTTCCATAAGTTTTCATGAGCATCAGGAATAACCCTAAAAAAGTAACAGAAAAACCATTTTTACGCAAAACCAGTTTTTGACAAAATTGATTTTTTTATATGGTTGTAATTCAAAAAATAATCATTTTAAATACTTAAAATTTTCACTAAATGTTTATGCCAGTGTTATCTATATACAGTTAAATTTTCAAAAATTTTCGATATTTATGAGAATTTTTTTTTAAAGTGTCGATAAAAAAAATGTTGGATGATCTAAAAGTTTTGAAAATTTAATACAAGGTTCCTTATGATTTGTTCTTATTGTAGATAAAAAAAAATTAAAAATCGTTAGTCATATTTTTTTTTTATAAGCGTTTATAGTTCACATTTTTACGAAATCTGTCAAAAACGCAAAAATTTGAAATTTTAAAGTTAATTTTGAAGTTGAAAAATCATAAAATTTTTTGTGTTAATAACTAAGAATTAAAAATACAACACTAAGTTTTCCATACGTTTTTCTTCAAGTAGCTATAGAGAAAATTTGAAGCATCATTATAGGACAAATTTTAAGTGCGTATGAATTTTAAATTTTTACGAAATAGTGTAACGATAACGATTTATCCTCATACGATTTTAAATGTTTGTTATTATTAAAAAAGTATAAGTCGTAGATACTTGAAAATTTTACCAGTTATTAAGATTGGCGTTTTTCTTTATGTGATTTAATTTTCAAAATATTTTGACTTTTTTGAGCTATTTATAGACGACTGAAATTTTCAAATTTTCTGAAAATTTTTTTTTGAAGTGTCGATAAAATTTTTTTGGCCCAATTAAAATACTTGAAAATTTAAAAGAAAGTTTCTCGTAAGTTATTCTTATAGCGATTAAAAAATTATAAGAATACATATTCACAATTTTTTTTTTATTAGCATTTGAAGTTCAGATATTGACAAAAATTCGTCAAAACCATGAATATTCGAAAATTATTTTGTAGGTATAATTTATAAAAATTTTTCTTTAAGTAGCTAAGAGTTGAAAATTTAATACAAGGTTTTTCATAAGTTTAGTTACAATAATTATAAAAGAACTTAAATGTTGGTGTATTCAGGCCATTAAAACATAAACCACCTTTTTCACCAACCACTGGAAATTATCCTAGGCTGACAAATCATTTTTGTTCAGAATCGTTTTTCGTATACAATGATAATTATCATTGGATTCAAATTTAACCCTCCTATAATACATAATAGTGATCCACACGGCACCTAATGTACAGCAGAGAGGTACCCACTTGCCTGGTTTTTTATTTATTTAAATCTTCATCATATTTGCATACAAATAGGTACGTAGGTATAGGAAATAATAATTATTATAATACCACAAACATTTGAGCCTAAAGGCTAAATTACAGTGTAGTAAATTAGTAACCAAATTTAGGCAAATCTAAGCTTAACCTTCTTCATACCTAACTTATTAACTTTACTATAATAGTATTATACAATTAAATGTACTGAACTATAATAATATAGTTTCTTACCTACTTGTTTGTGATGCGTATCATACCAACGAGGAACGTTGTGGATTGATTAATCAATTCCAGCCAATCGATTACCGTTTACCGGATAGATAACAAATAATATTTTACCTAACATATATTTTAGAATATTATTATTATCATCGTACCTTTATTATGTAAAAAAATATGCTGTATTTTCTAGTTATCTTCTAATGTATCAAAATACCATCAGACATAAATAACTATTTATTTCAAGAAATCGATTTGAAGTTCTATAGCCAAATTGAACCAACCGAAGTTGACACAATAACACCAAACCCAGAACCTGATATAAGTAACCTCGAAGCGCACACTTCACAGGTAAAAAGTGCGAATCTACCCGTCCAATAATAGCCAAAGGAATTAAAGACTTTGTAAGTCTACGCTCGGAACTCATAGACCTTGTGAGTCCTGAAAACTTTACATTTAAATCAAGCATTAACAGCCTTAAAGCCGAAATTCACATCAAATGCAAGAAGATAAAGCCTACCACATAGTTATAAGAAATCTTCACCCAACAACGAATACAGCAGAAATCAGAACAGCTTTAGAAGAAATCGGTTTTGAAGTACGACAAATCACAAATGTCCTACATAAAACTACAAAATTAAATCTTTCAATATTCTTCGTTGACCTTGAACCTTCGGAATTAAATAAAGACATCTTCCATATAAGCTACATACTTCACACCAAAGTAAAAATTGAAGAACCATATAAAAAACGTGACTTAGTACAGTGCCTGAATTGCCAGGAGTACGGTCATACTAAAACGTACTGTGCACACTGCACATACACCAACATGCGTTCGATGTGCTGAGCATCACATCACCTCAGCATGCCTAAAGCCTCGAAATCATCGTGCAAACTATAAAGGATGCCAAATTCACAAGGACCTTCAAAAACGTCGTAACCCAAATTCAAGAACCACCCACCCAACTTCAACCAACCACCAGTCCAATAAAAAAATCACAGTGAAGGCTTTTTCGACTGAATTCAATCCCCCGCCCTCTCAAAATAGAACATATACAAATGTAACCGCAAACCAATAACTTCCAAAATCTGACAACAGTAATCAATTAGACACAGGTACCTTATTATCTAAATGTATCAGTGACTTCCAAGCTATCATAAATCCATTACTTTCCCTCCTTACAATAGTCCTAGCCAAACTTGCAGCCCAAAATGACAAATAATACCCTAACCTCCAAATCATTGCTCATACTCCTTTGGAATGCCAACGGTATTCATAATCATATAGCCGAACTTTCAATTGTACGTCACAACAAACGTATAGATATAGCACTGATATCTGAAAACACCTCACTAATAGAACAAAATTACACATTCCCGACTACACAATACTGAGATCAAACCATCCAAACGGTACTGCGTACGGGGGAGCGGCGATAATTATTAGATCTACCATTCTCTTTTATAACGTCTCTCAACTAAGTGAACCTCACATACAATCTTTCATCATCCAAATTACTCTAGACCATTCTCCTATCTCCATCTCTGCAGCATACTGTCCTCCTAACCAAATCATTTTCACAATACTATTTGAGCAATTTTTCAACTCTCTTGGTAATTACTTTATTGTTGGTGGCGACCTCAATGCCAAACACACCCAATGGGGATGTCACTCAATCTCACCAAGAGGTAACTATCTTAGACAAGTTATTACTGCCAAAAACTACTTAATCATCTCACCCCCCCCCACCCAAGATCCCACATATTGGCCAACATTACTTCGAAAGCGACCAGATATCTTTGACATATTCGTCTCTAAAATACCAAACCGATTCAACACCATCATAGATAATCTAACAGATCTTCACTCAGACCACTCGCCAGTTCTTCTCACCCTCGACACCTCTCCTCTAAAAAGATTAATGAATCCATCTTTAATCAATGGAATATTTAACTGGGAAAAATTCCAATCGATACTTACGAACGACATTAATTAAACGTTAGTTTAAAATCCCCAAACCAACTTGAGGAATCAGTACAATATCTAACATCAACAATACAGCAGCATGGTCTCCTTGCAGACCAAAAATAACTGATAATTACAATAAAAATAATTTTTCTCTGCCTACCTATTTAAGATCTCTTATTGTTCAAAAACGTCGTGCCAGAGCAACCTGGCAACGAACAAAATATCCCACAGATAAAACTAAATAAATCACTTATGCATATTACTTATAAGACAAATGGCAAAACAACGTTCAGAAGACTTCACTAAACAAACTAGCCTCTTATTTGAAAAAGATAGCTCTAAGTGGAAAACCACTAAAAAAATCTTAAAAATCAAAACAATGCCATTTCCAATTAAAAAACTTGACGGCAGTCTAGCTATAAACGATAAAGAGAAAGCAGAAGCACACAGACATCACCTCTCCCAAGTTTTTAACCCAAATGACTCCACTACTCCTTCCATAGAAAACAAAATACTTAATTTCCTAGATAGCCAACTCTCAATGTTACTTCCGCCCAAACCATTCACTCTAAATACGGTAAAATCATTTATACGAACATTTCCATTAGGTAAATCACCTGGTCATGATTTGATAACAGCCAAAATAGCCCGCAAACTTCCCAACAAGGCTATATTACACATCACTCATATTTTTAATGCTATACTCCGACTCTCATATTTCCCGATTCAGTGGAAACTCGCCACAATTATTCTCTTCCCTAAACCAAACAAACCAATAGATAACCCCTCCTCATACAGGCCTATTAGTTTGTTACCTTTCTTTGAAAAACTTTTAGAAAAACTAATATTAAACAGAATCAACTCAATCATCAAAGAAAAAAACTAATTCCTGACATGCAATTTGGATTTAGAGAACATCACTCTACCATTCAACAAATACACCGACTAGCAGATACACAATATCACAGAGATACACAGAGGCACAGGCCTTCGACAAGGTCTGGCATCCCGGTCTCCTGTTTAAACTAAAATCGTTCCTACCCCCTCATATTACCTTTTTTAAATCATACCTCAATGAAGGCCACTTCTTTATCAGATCAGGAACCGAATACTCCAGCATTTCCCCAATATTGGCCGGTGTTCATCAAGGCGCAGTCTTATCTCCAACTCTTTTTAATCTATACTCTGCAGACCAACCCACCAATCCGAATACTCAAATAGCCGAATATTCCGACGACAAAGCGATATATGCCACCCACACCGATCCTGATATAGTTTCATCTTCTCTTCAAAGCCATCTGAATGACCTATCACACTGGTACTCCTACTGGCGCGTAAAAATTAATTTTTTTTTTTAAATGCCCTGAGGCTTTATTATTTAAACGACCCAAAGGTTTAGTAAGGCTTTGAAACTTCTCGGTTTTTTGACAAGGATTTCGGATGAATTTAAACTGTCCAGCTCTCTTAAGACTTTATATTGCTCTTTTGTTCGGTCTGTGTTGGAGTAATGGGGTAATTATTTGGGATCCGTGTACATTCGATGGTAGTAGTCAACTGAAATGAGTTTAGCGGAAATTTTTGAAGTTTGCTGCTTTTGCATTACGCATTGAGTGCTCACCTCACGAGTACCAGCCTGTGTTGCAGTGCCTCCGTTTGTCAACCCTATGTGACAGACGGAAACAGGCTAATCTTACGTTTCTTTCTAAACTTTTAAATAACGATGTTGATTCCCCCGCCCTCCTAAATAAACTTAATTTCAGAGTTCCAAGTTTCTATCTGCCAGATACGCTTTCCCCTTCCAAATTCCTTTTAGCCGCTGTAACTTTTTAACAAATCGCCCTATTGTTCGTATGATGAAGCTAACCCACTATTCCTAAGTACCTAGCGTCTAATTATTGTCTGTTCTTTGTATACCTAATACCTATTTGTAATTTTTGGTATTTATGTATAGCTCTTTGCTATTATGAATTTATGTATACAAACAATGTAATTGAGCACGTCCCGTATTAAATAATAATAATAGTAATAATAATAAAAGCCTTGGATACGTCAAGAAATACTCCACAGCAGTATTTTTTTTCTTTAAGAGCTTTACTAATCACATTAGTAACTCAATTCACTTGATCGATTGTCGAATGTTTGTTGCGAAATCCAAACTGATGTTCTGGTATAAGATTTGTTTCCTCTATAATCGGTTTTAGACGTTTAAGCAGAAGTTTCTCTAAAAGTTTAGATAAACTTGGTAGGACATATATCGGTTGGTATGATGTAACATTTTCAGGTGGTTTTTGGGTTTAAGTTGTTATCAATTTCTTTAGCAAATTCCAACGGCGAGAAATGTTTGATTTTTTCACGTGTTGCATTAAGCGGCTGGCATTGCAAAATGTCAAACTCAGAGTCAATAGTAATTGGCATAAATACATGTTCAAGATGCCGAGCGTATATTTCGGCTTTTTCTTGTTCACTGTGTGCTCAGGTGTCGTCTTCCTCACGGAGAGGTGGTATCTGAACACGAGGACTCTTCGTGAGCCTTGTGGCTTTCCATAACGAATAATCGGTATTATCCGTCCGTTAGGATTTGTTAAAGGGGGGACTAAGTCTTTTTTTGGTTTTGTTTTTTATTGATTTCCAAATGGAACCATTGGCTGGTGTGAGTGATGAAAAAATGAGTGGAATTGATTGTTTTTGAAGGGTTGCAGTTTCTTTTTTAATTTGTTTGTAAGTTTGTTAAATTCATTATTGTGATCTGGGTAATGGGTTAGTTGCCAAATTTTTCTTGCTGGGTGTTTTTTGATAGTTAATTCTTTTAAATCTTGGGGTAAGTAAGTATATTGGTGTGGTTTTATTGGTATATTTAAATTTGGTGGTGATGAGGTAACGTCTGTTATCGCTTCTTGGATGGTTGTAATGAGGAATTGTGAAGCATTGTCTATGTCGTCACGAGACTTTAATCGATGATTTAAAGAAATGTGTTCATCTAATTTTTTTTTTTTTGAAATTATTTGAAATTTATATGTCCAGGATAAAGAGTGTTGTTTATGTTTTCTGGCTTGCCACTTAGTTGGAGCAGAATTGGGTAGTGGTCACTGGACAGTTCATCTAGATTTTTTATATTATTGTTGGAGCCGGAAAATTAAATTATTATTATCATTAAGGCAGGTAGACCGGTATGAAAATCAGCGAGCGATAAGACGTCTCGCGAGAGACTTATATAATATAAGTATATAAGTATTATATAATACTAATATTTAGTATTTGTTTTATAATATATTGTACTTATATAGTAGTTGTGTTATAGCTATTCAACAAGCAACACCTTTTACATTGCAAACATTAATTTTTAACTCAATAAAGTCTACAAATTTATACTGAAGTATGGATTTATTATTAATTATCCCCTTCAGCTCTAACATTTGGTCCATTTGTCAGGATAGATTGTAAATATTAAAAACTAGCAAGTACGTCGAAAAATTCACACGGTGAACTTGTAGAGTGTCTCGAGTACGTTTAAAACAGTTAAAGCTCAGTTTTACCAGTGCAAGGAGTCAGGACAACAACACTCACAGCACAACAAGGACAACATTGACGAAGAAACCACCATAAGTCGAAGCACGTCAACTATCATTGGAGAGTATGCAGCACTTGTATTTAAGGTATGAGAGTCA
Organism: Aphis craccivora; assembly: GCA_009835225.1. Classification (NCBI taxonomy): domain Eukaryota; kingdom Metazoa; phylum Arthropoda; class Insecta; order Hemiptera; family Aphididae; genus Aphis; species Aphis craccivora. The sequence goes on along the minus strand of VUJU01002140.1, from coordinate 26,287 downwards.
CATTATAATTTTTTTCCTTCCTTTTCCCGCAAGACATACTTATAATAGAAAAATAAAATTCTCAATTTTCACTTGTACCACACAGTACGGTAATAAAAATTAATGAGATCAGCGCGACTAGAAGTTGAACTCGTGCGCAATAGCGCGAATCATACCTACGATAAGCAAGGCAAGATAATAGTTTAGTTATAAGCCAATTACCAGATTATCTACGAATATGTCAAACGACCTATCTGCTCTATCGATACGGAGGGGTACATTAAAAGGTCGTATCACGAAATTTATAAAATTCTTACAAGATTTCGCTATAGATGGAGACGTATCGCAAATTCGAGCACGAAAACAAAAAATCGAAGAATGTTGGGATGAATTTCAAAATATACAGTCCGCTATAGATGTCAAGGTCACAAATGAAGCAGCTAACGCAGTCGAAAAAACTATCGATTTGAATTTGAAGATTTGTACTTTCAAGCTATCGCAGACAGCGAAAAAATGTTTTACAAAGCAGGTCATGACATAAACCAAAATATAAGTACCAGTGAACTACTGGAAAGTACAGTCAGCAGTTATCAAGCGTCAATAGTCAATTTAACAGCACTAAACGTACCAGAGTTTACTGGTAACTATAAAGAATAGTTGACGTTTAACGATATGTTCACAGCACTTACATTCAAACGAAGCTTTAACCGAAGTTCAAAAGTTTTTCTATCTCAAGGACGCACTGTCTGGAGACGCAGCCGAAGTTGTAAAATGCTTTGAAACATTCGCAAAAAATTATAAAATTACGTGGAATTGTTTAAACGAGCGATTTAACAATAAACGAATTATGGTACAAGCACATACAAAGGCGATTTTGGACTTAGAAAGCATAACAGAGGAATCGTCAGAAAGGTTGAGGCAGTTTGTCGACAAGCTGTTCAGTCGTCACTTAAAAGCACTAGAAGCAATCGGCTACAACCCTATATCATGAGGCCCAATGTTGTTACATATTATCTCAATAAAGCTCGACAATGCCACATTACGAGCATGGGAAACCCAAGCTCCTAAAACCAAAGTTCCAAAAGTCGAAGAACTGATAGAGTTTTTAAAGGGCTATTTCCAAATCTTAGAATCGATCGAAAACGCGCAAAGCTTACACAAATTCGGAAACGGGCTGTCTCAAATGCCGATAAGAGACATTAAAATAAAGGGAAAAATTAAGCCTAAAAACAAGTCATTATTTTGTCGTATATTGTAAACAGTCGTCCAAAATTATTATTTAATATGTATGGGAGAATATTTTAAAATAAAATTATTAACACGGGAGAGGTCGGTGAAGCTAAATGTGCTGAGGCAACAAGAACATTTTGTATATAAGACCGCCGTACGCACAGGCACGGAGAGTCCCGCTGTCGCTGAGTGAGTCGGCGAGAGCGTAGGTACGACGATCGTGCATGTGAAGCGACGATTGTAGACGGGCTAAGCGATACAGTATTTTTGATTGTTTTATTTTGTGTTTGTTTAAAGTTAATAAAAAGCATTTCCGACCTGAACAACCCGAGTTGAATATCATTTAAGTCATCTTTGCGTTCATACCTTTATATAGGAAACAGTGCCGGGATATACGTACCACGGGTATATGTAATCAGGGTCGCAGCTAAGAATTTTCTATGGGGAGGGTATCAATATATTATGCCTTTATAGTATCTATACATTACTACAATAATTTGTATCACTCTTCAATGAGAGGAATAATTAATATTTGTTTCCTTACAAGTTATTACAAGAAAGTAATGTTTTATAAATAGGAGATAAAATTCATTCATTGTTATAAGAATTAAACAAATGTTTAAATTATACAAATAAAATATCTTAACCTATACATATTATATTATTTAAATTTAAATAAGTATTTTTTTTTTTAGGTATAACTGATGCAAAATTATTTCATAAAGGAAAATTAGAGTTGGAAGGGGACGAGAGCATTATAGATAATGCATCAATTGATAGGACTCTTCAATAATTACATAATTTATGGAGCACACTGAATTGAGGGCCGAGAATTGGAGATGGTATTTTGGAGGTAAATATTAACTATTATCATAACACCCCAAATACACTAAAAAATAGTTATTATAATAAATAATAATTAATACTAATAAGTTCACTATTTTATTCATTTTTAGAAACTTAGATCAAAAATGTCCTCATATAATAAAAAAGGTATAAAAATATTAATAAAAGAAGATCCTTTTTCTATAGTAATATGCATTCCGTTGATGCAACGTGCACAAAGCTTGCCTTACTCAAAAGATATAGTGTTTTCTGACAGTACAGCATCATGTGATGCTCATAACCATGCTATAACATTTATGCTCACACCATGTGCAGTTGGAGCTATTCCATTGGCTGTGATTGTGACAAATAGGCAATCCTTGAATGATTATAAAGCTGGTTTTGAATTAGTAAAAGCGTGTTTTGGTGATAACGGTTTTGGTGGTCAACAATTTCCAAAAGTATTTATGACTGATGATAGCAAAGCTGAGAGGCAAGCATTGAAAACTATATGGCCAGAGTCAAAATAATTGTTATGTCGTTTTCATGTTTGTCACTCTATTTGGAGATGGTTATGCAGCAATGAAAACCATATTGAAAAATCAGATCGTCCAGTTTTGTATAATTTATTTAACACAATTTTGAATTCACCTACTACAGAAAAGGCTGAGGTGGCTTATAATGAAGTAGTTAATATTAATAATACATATGTTTCCAAATATTGTAATTGGATGAAGTATATTAGCTCATACTGGAAACGTAAACAAATTTGGTGTTTAGCATACAGCAATTTTGAAACTCGTGGTCATCAAACAAATAACTATAGTGAAGTTTGCGTAAGAATTAATAAGGACATTGTATTATCACGAAATAAAGCATATAATGTTTTGTCATTAGTCGACTTTACAGGTACCATAATGGAACAGTACTACATTCGTCGAATTAGGAAGTTTTGTAACAGTCGTTGTGATGCATCACGTTTGTTATTGAATTCGATGAAAAAAAAATTAAGTATTTATCAAAAGAAAATATTAAAGAGGTAGATGATCATATATTTAAAGTACCTAGTGAAACAAGTGAGTGTGTATATGAGGTTTACACAGATTTAGGATATGTACATGTGAATATGGGCGTTTAGGCAAGCTTTGCAAGCACCAAGCAGCTATATATTTATATTTTGGTAAAGAGCTGCATAATGCACCATCTGTCACTGCAAACTGCAGGCATGCAATGGCTGTTTTAGCATTTGGGAATAAAGTACAACCTTTATCGTTTTATATTTCCTTAAATGAAATTACAACAACACCAACAGCAAAAGAGAATAGTTTGATAAAAATAAACATTGAACAAGAAGGTACAAAGATGAACGACAATAAGAATAAAATGGAGTGTAAAGAACATGAAGCAAACTCTGCAACTAGTAATTATGAATATTATGATACTGCAGCATCTACATTACATCTACCTAGAAATGATAGTTCTGAATTTAATACAGAAGTAGAATTTCAGAAGGTCATTGATTTGATAACTGAAAACCACTCAAAATATGGATCCTCAATAGTTTCAACACATGTTTTTTAAAAAGTTAAAAAAAACGTAAAAACAAAAAATTTCTGGGAAACGTTTTTATCCACTTGTGGAAAACAAGTTTCTTTTCGCCTTGGAGAAAAATCAAAAATACATGTACAACCTACTTCAATTAGTCATAGAAGACCAGAAGTAACAAAAGGCTGCAAAAGATTAGCTGTTGGCCGACTACCATTTGACGACAAAAAAATAAAACTAAAAAGGAGAAGAAACTTGCAGTATAATATTTAAAAAAAACCAACCAAATGCTAAATCACATTAGTTTATTATTATTCAATGAATATAATTAAAATAATCTTACTCTAATAAATGTACCTATTCTTCTTAATGGTTAAGTTATAATAAGAGAGTTGAAAAAAATTACAAATTACAATACTACTTACAATTAGTTAAAAGTTTAAAACTTAGCTGCTAATAAAACGTTCACTGTTTTGATGAATGTTCCTTACTTGCCATGAAGTATTTGTTAAGTCAGAGAAATTCACCAATCCATTTGTCACAAAGATCAAAATTAGTTATGTTTGAACATATTACATAATTACCTTCACAAAAACTTATAATTTCATTGCCAAACGATGATGGTAATTGATCTAAAGTTATATTTACTGTGGTTGTATTCATTTTAATACTGATTCATATAGGTATGCTTAGGTTAGCTTATTTAGATTATTAGCTAATAGAAAATAAACAAAAACATTTAAGGTACAAAAATGCTTTCAAACTTGGAATGTAGTGTAGGCTTCTAGAGTTAAGACAGTGAGTATACATACTATATGTATAAATGACAAAATATATTAGTTTATAATCTATTTATAGAAGAAAAAAATGTATGATAATAATGCACAAATTACAGAAATTTTGTTATAAAAAAAAAAATATATATATATATATATAAAAAGCAAAATCAATGTGTAGTTTAATATTGAAAAAATCAATAACATATTATGTAGGTACTTAATTAACTGTAACATATTATAATTCTATTGATCACATTACTCAAATATATAACTTATACCAAGTTTGATGTCAGCATGTATGGTAGGTTCCCTATAAACTAGGTATGATTAAGATTAATAATTTTAAATTTATGTCAATGGGAAGGGCTAATAATTAATTTAATGTTATTAAGCTAAATAATTTATTCTATTATATTATGATATCATAAATTTTATCACAATAAGTTATTTTTTAATGAATTGAAATGGAAAATAATATTATATTATATTGACATTATATAAAATAACCAAGTGCAAGGGTAATACTATGCTATATAATATTATGCAATGTACAGTAAAATAATTTAAAAAACCGTAACATCACAACTTATTTCCATATTTATATTTGTTATTATATAGGTATATGAGTATGTTTAAGTATATATTATATATTATATAAGTATATATTTCAGCATATTATTTAATTAATAATTAAATTTAAGTTTTTAATAATAAGTATTTAATATTCAATAATAAGTCTCGCGATAGCAGTCGTTCGATAAGCACGCGTCTTGCGCTCTCATTAATGAATTAACTCTCCAATTAATTTTAATACATGTTAAATAGCACTAGCTATGTGATTATCATGTTATCATGTGTGTTAAAATAATATAACAATCAGCAGACCATCAGCTTCTACATATTGAAGTGAAAGGAATACGTTACCATAATAACTCTTTTCTTTCGATTTTAAATAATAATTGTTTTCAATAACTATTATTACTACCTACCATATACATCTAGCGTAACCGATACGTCGTTCATATCTTGGCCACCAAGATAAGCCTAATTACCTGCACACGCTATCGCACGTTCTTGTTCTCGTTTCTTTTTCCCGAATTAAATCTTAATTTTGATAATCTCGTTAATTAGATATTAAAATGAATAATAAAAACAATAACAATCAAGACAGTCCGATTACTCCAATCAAACTCGGAAAAAACAACAACCCAGCTGATCCAGGCTGGTCTGTTAAGAAATCCAATAGTAAAAGAAATCTCTCTATTTCTTCTTCTTCTGAACCACCAACTTCACCAACTACTCAATCAATTAATCAAAAAAGTAAAAAAAAAATTTTTGCTTCTCAAAATCGTTATGAAGTTCTCAGACAAATTGAAAATTAAGTTACAAATTCCATTATAGAACAAATAGACATTAACACTGGCGTTAACGCTCAAAACAAACCACCTCCGCCAGTTTTTGTAAAAGGTGTTGAGGATTTTCCTGAACTGTGCGCTAGGCTTATTGAAATAATTGGTGTGGACAATTTTATCTGTAAGTCTTCTGCAGATAAACTAAAAATACAAACCTCAAATCCGGAATCATACAGAATTCTAATTCCTTTTCTCAAGGACGAAAACGCAGAATATCACACTTATCAGCTCAGAGAGGATAAACCTTTAAGAATTGTTGTACGTAACTTACATTCTTCCACACCCATTAAAACTATAAAAGAAGAACTTGAATTTAGACTCTTTGAGGTTAGACAAGTAACTAATGTACTTCACAAAGTAAACAAAAATCCTCTTCTGTTGTTCTTTGTTGATTTGGAACCTACGCCTAAATCAAAAGAAATCTTTGAATTATCATCCTTACTTCACACCAAAATACGAATTGAAGAACCACACAAATCCAAAGTAATAAGTCAATGCTTGAAATATCAAGAATATGGTCATTCAAGGACTTATTGTGGTTATCATCCTCGCTGCGTACGCTGTGGAGCTGGCCATCAAACCTCGGACTGTCCAAATCCACGAGACGCCCCATCAAAATGTGCACTCTGTTCAGATAATCATACTGCGAATTACAAAGGCTGTTCAATCTACAAAGAACTACAACGTCGAAAAAAACCAACTTCTAAAAGTAATATTGTAACTGATAATATTAGATATAAGTCTTCAAATGTACAAAGTAGCCACCCATCAAATGACACTTTATTCAACAAACCCCCATATTCAGATCAACGTAAGTCCTATGCTCACGTCACGTCTAATCAATCCAACAATCATGCACACTCCTCAAATCCTATCCCTCCTGATGTTAACGTAAAAAAAATAATTTCAAGCTTCTTAGAGGAATTTAAATCTCTTATTAATCCACTTTTATCATTACTTACCAAAGTAATTTCAAGTCTACTGGAAAAGAAAAATGATTAACTCTCATAATACAAATTTTAACTACAGTGTTGACTGTTGAGTGATACATCGTTAATCAAAATTAGAAGTGTAAACTAAAAAAGTGTTTCATGATTTACGGAGAACTCAAATTAAAAATTTTATTTTGTTTTTTTTTAGCATATTTTGTGATTTTTTAATTTTTAATGCTTTTTTTGTACTTTTTGAGTCTTTTTTACTTTATTACCTGTTTTTTGAATCAAAATCGGTCTTATTTTATGAAATAATGTTTTAACAAAAACGAGGTTTTAGATTTTTGTCAATCGAATAAAGTAAAAACTAGATAAAGTAAATAGGCCCATTACGCTGATACAACGCCGTACAATTACGTCAATAATATTACCTATATAATATAGATTATAGATATAATATTCTATTACGATGATTTTGAGTTAGGTATTTGGTTTAATTTTTATTATCTGCTTATTTTGTTGGGACTTTTTCGTCGATTTCTTCTGTAAGATTTCCTTATTTTGTATATTTTTAGTGCATATTTAGGCATTTAACAATATTTAAGGTCATATTATAGCGCATATTTATGCAATTTAAGTACTATAAAATCCCAACCGTGGTTATTTCAGTTATTTGGATATCAAAACTAGTATTACTTAGTTAGTGTTGTATAAATTATTGTACATTTATATACACTATGTTCGAAATATGGCTTTTATTTACTATTAAAAATATTACTCAGTGTCTAAAGTGTCTAAAAACAATGTTTTGTTTGATGCTAGATATCTGTGTTTTTTTCTATATCAATAATTTATATAAATTAGATACTGTTACTTTCATCAATAGCTTATCCCTAGTACAAAAATACTTTTTATTCAAATTCAATAGTTTTGATTACTAAACTAAAAAATAAAAAGCGATGTCTATAGACTAGGTTGTATTTATTTATTAATTGTTTTAACATTTTATAAATCTGTATTAACTATACCTATTTAATAAGGAAAATTAATGTGATAAGAAATTTATAGCATGATGATGATAACCCATCACTAATACAATTTTAAAGTTTAAGTTTTAAAGTATGTAGATCAACTAAAAATTGTTACCTATATTTCAATCTTATATATGGGACCTGGGGCCGGGACAACCCTAAATCCCGCCCTGGTAACGAGTATAACGTTTGTAAAAAGTAAGACTGAGAGTTTTAAGCAATTAAATACTATTAAATATACATACATATATGCACCAAAATCTGACAAAATACGATCTAAATATTCTTAAAATATGCTCATTTTTTAAAAATATGATGCCAAAAATCTATTAAAATTTAAGTTTTATTGTTTCATTATAATTTTTTTATGATAATTATGGGGTTTTAATGCCCTAAAAAATCTCAAAAAATGTCCATAAAAAATGCAAAAATGACTTAAAAATCTCTATTATTATAGTATCTATGTACATACTAATCTAAAATATATTTTTTTATAAAATAATATTGATGAATATCTACATTACATTACAATTTTTATGAGCACAAAACTTGTACACTCGATTTATTTATCCGTTAGTTCTCGACTCGTTAATCCCTCTTTTTTCATAATTCAAACTCGTGTATCTCCCTTTTTTTCGTCAGTACAATAACTCATGTACCTACTACCTATTAATTTTGTCCGAACACATTTATCGTCGTTTATCGAAATAAATAGGTAGAAATACGAATTTAATTGGTGTTAAATAAATTTAATTATAGACTTTAAGAGTAATATAAATTACATTTTAATAATGAATTTTACATGAAGGAGGAGGAAATAGACCATGATGGTACTATCAGGAAAAATCTTGATGATTTATTGATAGTAAAAGCATGTGTCAAAATATGTAAAAATGAAAAATTTAATTTATCTTTTAGTAACTTATACTATCTTTTAGATTTTGTCTAACTTACAGGAACACACAATTATTATGATTATAGGTACTAATTCGCCAAATAATAAAATAGTTTTAAAAGAAAAACAGTAGGTAGAGAAGTATCATATAGAGGCCTTCAATAAAACCACCTGCTACTCATGAACGTGTTGTAAAATGTACAGCATAACATTATAACGATACATAAAAATATTAGACATGTATTCAGAATACTTCAGATAAGTTTTTTTTTTTTAATTAATTACTTATCTTATTTAATTAATTATATGCAATTAAATTGCAATATAGTTTGGGAGGGGAGTTGACAAAAAAATCGACTTATTCTCAATCGTTAGATCACTAGCATAGCCACCTACCTACAACAAATTTATCAACTTATTAAAATGAGTACCTACTCATAAGAATTGTACTATATGTTATTACGGAATATTTTAATCTCTGGATAGAATGTATAAAACGCGGTAAATTGATTGGGTGACACTGTTTTTGTACACTGCTAGCAACTCTACCAACTCCCCCCCACCAAACACACGTCCATGCGTATTTCCAACAAAGCATTTTGTGCTTTTTAGTTTTTTCCGTCATCACTCGTGATGCGTAAGATGCGTTTGGTATTCGGTCAACATCCCTTACTGTTTACCGTTTACCTAAACAGTTTAATTTTTGTTTTTAAGTGTTTTAATTGCAAAAATTAGTGTACGGTGTACATCAATTTTAATTGTGTTTGTACTTTTGATATTTTTAAATTAAAGTGTTTAATGATATGTACGTATTGAATGTCAGTCGGTACAATTAATATCATAACAGGAGCTTTTGCTTAACTAATAATTATACGTCTCCCTACCTGCAGCAAACGGAAATTTATTAGTATTGTTTCGTCAAATAAAATCTGTTAGATAATATTATTGTTCGAGCACGGACGCGAGTACGCGAAGTATCTCGTCCCAGCGCCATGTCGGACGGGGAAGCTTCGCGATAAAGTTGCTTCCCCCTCCTCTGCAATCCATCACCGGACAATTGGCCGTGGGCTTTTGCCGTCGGCTCTAGTCTTGTTGTCTTTTCCAGGCGGTCGAGCCTGAGTAGCCTGACGCATCGTCGCGTCCGGTATTGTTCGCCGTGACCGCGGGTGTCGTACCACGTTGTCGTCGTGTGTCGACTGACAACTCTTGCCGCATTCTCGTGTGCGTGCCATTTTTGTTACGTTATTGGTTTTCGCGTATATTCGCGATATTACGGCGTGACCGCTGGGTACTTATTGTTCGACCGATACGTTTTTGTTTTGTCAACATCTAATCATACAAACCGCATGGTGCCGGGTGTCTGCCATCGTCATCGTCACGCGATTACTAACGTTTTGGCACCTTAAACTATCGACAACGTACATTCGCGTATTCGACATATTATATGTTGTATACATATCATCGTAATCCGCCGTTACGCGTGTGCCGCTTATGTCCTATATACGTGATTGTCACGAGGCGTATTATTTCCAGTCGCTGTTGCATTGCCAGCGTGGAGGACCATAGTTCAGCCCTTCTTTCCAGGCGACAGGTCATCATCATGTCATCCTTTTGCAGTCGTTGTGGTCAGTGGTAATATTGGTCTTGTCTTTATATATATACATTGTAAGCTCCTTGTCATGAACGGGGCATTTATGTGCTAAATAATATTTCATTAATTATACCTTAACTATATATTTTTTTCTTTGTACATTTCGGGCGCCCAATATTATTTATTATTATTTGTGATATATGTCGTTATATTTATTTTCTTATTATAACCGTGTGCGCATGGCGCTATAAATTGTTCATGTTTAAATTATTGTGACACCAACCGGTACCCTTGCTTCCAACACCTCGCAAGTCGCGGCCAGGCCGGATAGACCCGGCGAGTTACCGAGTTAAACTCGCTGGGCCGCTTAAAACTTATGTCGACTTAGCAATATATGGCAGTAAATATTTGAATACCCCAAACTCTGTTACTCTTAACTGCTCAAAAATGTATATAAATATGAATTAATGACATTATTTTATTGAAAAATGGGCCGCTAACATTTTTTGGGCCGGTTAAAATCCTAAAACTCTGTGGGCCGATACCTCGCCTATCCGGCGCTGGTCGCGGCCGACAACCGTCGTCCTTGTAGGAGCGGTCGCGAAGCAAACAATTACTATATACTTCATATATATATTGATAGAGAATACTATTAAATAATAATTTAGTTTATAATCAAATATTTGCAAGGCTGGGCAAGTTAATGATATTTTTAACTCGTTAAGTTAAGTTATTTTAAAATAATAAAGTTAAGTTAAGTACTTAATTTAAAAATTACTCATATTTTTTTTCGTCAACTTTGAAAAAAAAGTAACTTAGTTTAAAGTTAACATTTTCTAATTTACAAAATAAAACAAATCCAGAAACATAATAATGTTTATTAGATAGTTTTTCTTTATGCTCAAGAAAATTACTGGGAAAATTTGAAATGATAAATCTATGTATTAACTAGTTATCAAAATACGTAGGTACTTTTCTAAAAATATCGTTCTAAAATGTGCATTATTCTATGGATCAAAATCAACTTAGTTTAAATATTTTTGAATAAAATTAACTTAAAGTTAACACGTTAATCTTAAAAAAAAAGTAACTTATTAAGTTAAAAGTTAATTTCAAAAAAAAAAAGTGGGTAATAGTGGGTACCGCTCTGCTGTACATAAGATGCCGTATGGATCATTATTATATATTATAGAAGTGTTAAATTTGAATCCAATGATAGGTATCATTGTATACGAAAAACGATTCTGAACGGAGATGATTTGTCAACCTAAAATATAATTTAGAATGGTTGGTAAAAAAGGTGGTTTATGTTTTAATGCCTGAATACACCAGAATTTAAGTTCTTTTAAAATTATTATAAGCTAAACTTATGGAAAATCTCATATTGAATTTTCAACTCTTAGCTACTTATACAAAAACTTTTATGAATTATAGGTACCTACAAAATAATTTGCAAAAATTCATGGTTATGACGAATTTTTGTCAATATTTGAACTTCAAATGCTAATAAAAAAAGATTGTGCCTATGTATTCTTATAATTTTTTAATCACTATAAGAATAACCTATGAGGAACTTTGTATTAAATTTTCAAGTATTTTGATAGGGCCNAAAAAATTTTATCGACACTTCAAAAATATTTTTTCAGAAAAATTGAAAATTTCAGTTGTCTATAAATAGCTCAAAAAAAGTAAAAATATTTTGAAATTTAAATCACCTAAAGAAAACGCGAATCTTAATAACTGGTAAAATTTTCAAGTATCTACGACTTATACTTTTTGAATAATAACAAATATTTAAAATCGTTTTAGGATAAATCGTTTTCGTTACGCTATTTCGTAAAAATTTAAAATTCAAACGCGCTTAAAATTTTTCCTATTATGATGATTCGAGTTTTCTCTATAGCTATTTGAAGTTAAACTTACGAAAA
>VUJU01002140.1:0-14090 GCA_009835225.1 Aphis craccivora | reverse complement strand
AGTGTTGTATTTTTAATCCTTAGTTATAAACACAAAAAATTTTATGATTTTTCAACTCCAAAATTACTTGCAAATTTTCGCGTTTTCGACAGATTTCGTAAAAATAAACGCTTATAAAAAAAAAATTGTGACTAACGATTTTTAATTTTTTTTAGCTACAATAAAAAAAACTCATAAGGAACCTTGTATTAAATTTTCAAAACTTTTTGGTCATCCAAAAATTTTTTATCGACACTTTAAAAAAAATTTCTCAAAAAAGTCGAAAATTTCAGTGGTCTATAAATAACTCAAAAATAAATCAAAATTTTTTGAAAATGTAACTATATATAGATACCACTGACATTAACATTTGGTGAAAATTTCAAGTATTTTCAGTGATTAGTTTTTGAATTACAACCATAAAAAAAATTTGATTGAGTCGAAAACTGGTTTTGCGTAAAAATTCCCGTTTTTCCGTCATTTTTTTTTTGTTTTTCTCGATTTTTTTGAAAACTGTTGGAAAATGGTTACTTTTTACCTCTATAATGCATTAAGGATATTCACTTTTACATCGGAAACCACCCCCATAGTTTGAAATTGGATTATTATTTCGACTAGCTATGCTGTACACAGACACAAAAATATATATATAATATATAATATTGTTACAAATTGGGAGAACATTTTATTTGTTATTAATATTATAGGTAAAACATACTGAAATCTGGCAATTTAACAGGAATGATTTTTCATTATTTTATGAGGTTGATTCTGATTGGATATTATTCCCATACCGTTATCTATATTTAATTATAATATTGAGTTATTTTTTTAAAACTGAAATTAAATAGGTACAAAATAAATCAAACATGACTAATTTAATTTAAATTATTATTGTTATTGGATATTTAAAGATTCTTTAATAAACTTTAGGTACCCATACATTTTATGTCTGTAAAAATGATTGATTGTATAGTTTTCATTTTTGATCTTATGGAACAAGTGAAAAAAAAATTAATATAAAATATTTTAGTACATAAGTTATTCATTACCAGGTTTCAACGCCACACTGCCTTGATTTTCAATACAATTTTGTCTTTCTGCTAAGAGTTCATTAGATTTGGCATTATTACTGTTAATTGTTTTATTTTCATCTGATACAGAAGATTCATGAGCTTTAAATTTATACCAAATTTTTAAAAACTTAAATCATATCTGAATAATATGAACATAAAATAACTTACCTTCAAAATGGTGAACTTCTTTCATATCTGAAGCTAATACATTATGATTACTACCTAATACAGTAATACCTATAACCTACTGTGATATAAATTGATTCCATTCTAATCATTCTATTAATAAAGTACATATTATGTCTTTAATAATTACTGAGCCACTTTTGCCACTCAGGCATGGACACCCACCCCCTATAAAATCTTTAAAGGTATTGCGGTCACCACACCTAGTACATGGGTTGGGCGCCACTGCCAGGTACAAAAGACATTGTTCTGAAATTATTTTGTTTTTCAGAGTATACCTTTAGTGTATGTTTTAATGGAGAGAAAAATTACACAGTTATATTCAAGCTCTTCAATTCATCAAACAAAATTTACTTCCAGACTTTAGGCCAACTGTTATTGTGACAGATTTTGAATCCGCTTTAAGGGAAATGCTTACAAGGCATTTTCCAACTGCTACTGCTCATGGTTGCTGGTTCCATATCAACCAAGTAAGTATTATTTATTACACATTGTGTTTGAAATGAATGTTTAAAATGTAATCACATTATAATATAATACATACTTATAGGCAGTATGGTGAAAGATGAAAAAGCTTGGTTATTTGCAATTAGTAAATAACAATGAATTCGCATTAAAATCTCTCAAAATTCTTATGGTTCTACCGTTACTTCTTGCTCGAAGAATTGAAGAAGGCTTTATTGACATTAAACAATATGCAATTATTCATCATGTTAATTTACGCAGATTATTTAATTATTATGAACGGTATTACATTTATCAATATTACTGGATTGTAAATTCAGTATCTAGTTTTATAGATATCAAATTTATATTTTTAGATTTTGGCTGCGCAAAATAGGAGCCCCATTGCTGTCTGTATACAAAAAAAAATTTAGGACCAACAACAACGTTGAGTCCTTCCATAACAAATTAAGGCAAACGTTTCAGACCTCGCATCCAAATATTTGGGCATTTTTAAGTAATATATAATATATTAATATATATTATATATATTATATATATCAGGGTGGTCGTTATTTATAGAGGTACAATTTTTTTTTCAAATTTGTACTCCATGACCCCCTATATTTATTTAATAGCATAGTAAAAGTATAAATGTGAAATTCTACTATTATTGGTCAACTCCTTCACGTGCCCCCCCAAGGGTTGAAGTTTGAGTAATAAGGGTTGTTGATCAATAATTTACATTAATCTTACGAAAAAATAAAAATTGGTTAAATATGCATAGAATAAAATTTATAAATTTTTTTATTCTACATAAGAATTATTCTATTCATAATTCTTGTCAGATAATTATTTTTTAAATAAATAACATTTAAATCATTTTTAAAAATAAATTTACAAAAATTGGTATTTTAATATTGTTTGTGTTATTAATGATTGTAAGTGCTTTATCATTGTACACAATTGACAATTATTGAATATCGTGGTTAAAAATAAACTGTTTTTAAGAAAGTACAATTTATGTTTGTTCTATCGTACTGATATTAAATAATATTACTTATATTTACACATATTTCATTATCTTATCGTTGGATTAAATAATTAAGTTTTGTTATCTGAGATAAAATTATTAATTTTCCTCAATACATGTACAATAAGTACATTAGTACATTGATAGCACGTGAATGCCATTAGTTATTAGTTAGTATATTCTATAGGTGTGTGGATATCGTTCAGTTTAACAGTATTTGTTGTTTATGTGGTTATTTTTCTATAATTGTTAAAGATGTCACGTAAACCAGTGTTTTTAGTTGGTTCTATGCAAAATCAAATCTATGGGGGGAAATTACCTTCTAAGAGAGATGTTTTAAGTGTACTGTTTTATAATAAGAGAATGGTAAATCTTAATTTACACGAAAGTGCGTCGTTGGTAATTGACGAATGCTTAATCTTTTGGAAGAAAGCTCGTATCGTACAAAATATCGATCGAACTGTATTATAAAATGTAAAACATTATATGAAGATTTAAGAGCCTTGGAAAAACATAAAACTCGAAATAGTGAATTCGCTAGAAATAGAGAAAAATAATTCGAAGAAAATCTAAACGATTTATTTGACATCGCACATGATGACGCACTAATTTTAATTAATTTGGACGAAGACAAAAATTTTTTAATTGCACAGAGAAAAAAAGGGCGTGAAGGATGTATGCTTGGAGTGGACATAAAAGGTACAATAGCTGAAAGAAAGAAAAAAGAAGAACGACAAAAAGAACGAAGAGAAAAACAAAGTTCAAATTTTAAATCAGGTAATACAATTTTTTGAAGCTTCTATTTTTTATACGTTATTCGAATATTTAATATCAATTATTTTGTACTAAACATTTCTAGTGGACAATTTTCAATTTAGATCATTTGATTCTGATTCTTCAGACCTTTGCGATTGTCTTTCTAGTACATAAAGTACCCATGAAAACGTTCTAATTGATTTTGAACCACCAAAATCGAAAAGAGGTAGAAAAGAAATTATGTCTCCGAGATTGTCTACTACACTTGATAAATACAAGGTAAGTCACAGAGATTGTGTTCACTTATTAACACATTGGAGACGACTTTTTTTTAAGTCATTGTTACGTTCAGGACGAGTGCCGTGTCTAACACGATCATAGTATTTTAATATTATAGATGACGCTATTTTTATACATTGCATCGTTGAGGACGCTTATCGCGTTTAAATATTTTTACGTCTAAAAGACGAACACCGTGTTTTACAAGAAATCGTTTAAGTTTATCGATTTTTCATTTGTATTAAATTATAGTTTAAACTGTATTAAAAAATTGCAATACCAACAATTGTATCTATATTTTTTTGGATTATATTATATTATAGTCCAAAATGTATAATAAATAATAATTATGTTGTTGTTGACATTATTTACCCATCGACCATTGATTGCGTACGATGTCTTGGGTGTTAAATTTTTAAATTTAATTTTTGTTGGCTAGTTCGATTCATTTTTTTTTTCGTTTATAATTATTCTTATTATTAATTAGTAATAATACTTTATATAATTCACTATGAATCAAATTAACGACGATGAAATCTTTCTGTTATTAATGGATGAATTTGCGGAGAACAGTGGCTCTGAACTTGATGAAAATGATTCCAGTTAGTAAATAAAAAATTTGCAATAAAAAAAATAATTTTCAAGTAGACCTCTTACGTATACCTACTATTTATTAATTATTATTTTTTAGATGAAGATATAAGTGATGATTTAAATAAAATGTATACGAATTTGGCTCCGGTTGTACCTGAATTTTATAACTACGTTGATGCTTTTGATCAACCAAACCTTGAACAACACAATGGTAATTTATTAATAAGAACTGTTTGTTTAAAGTTTTTTTTTTTAATTGGTACCTAGAGAAAAATATTTAAAACAATTATTTACATTTAATCATTACATTTTTTATTTTTTTAATACGTAATATTATTAGATGTTATGGAATACAATGAAAATTTGGCTATTCCGCTTGATGTGGAACAGCCTACAACTGAAGCACATACGTGGGGATTCGAAAGCGATGAGGAAGATGAAGATCGTCCAATGCATGTACCACCAGCACTTGATAGATTATCTGTGAGTCACAGAAGACAAGGAGCTCTTCCAAAGTGACGACAAAAAAATTCAAAGCCTAAACCACATCCATTTACGGGTAATCAACACATTACAAATGAAGTAAACGAAAACGCCACTGAACTAGAATGTTTTTAATTATATTTCCCACAATTTATTGTTAAACTTATAAAAAAAGAAACAAATAGATATGCATTTTCAGTTATTCGTTCCCTAAAAAGACGAAACGTTATAAAAAAAACTTCAATTTGGCATAAGTGGAAGCCTTTAACTATTTCCGAAGTGTATAAATTTTTTTCAATAATTTTACATATGAGTTTGGTAGAAAAACCACATATTAAAGATTATTGGTCAACTAACCCTGTCTTACAAACGACATACGCTTCTAAACTTATGAAAAGGGATAGGTTTATTAGTATTTTTTCTATGCTACACATAGCAAATAATGATAAATATGTTCGCAAAGGTCAACCTGGATATGATAGCTTATATAAAATTAGATCATACGTAAATTTTTTAAATGATAAAATGTCAAAATTATATTATCCTGGTCAAAATATTACTGTAGATGAAGGGGTGTGTCCTTTTCGCGGAAGAGTTCATTTTAGAGTTTATATGAAAAATAAACCCGAAAAATATGGCATGAAATTATTCATTGCTTCTGACCCTCTAACAGGATATACATTAAGTTTCGAGATTTATTCTGGTAAGGGAGAGGAAAATAATTCAATTATACCCCTATATAGTCGATTATTAAAACAGTATTTTAACAAAGGTCATACTATTTACATGGATCGATTTTACACAAGTCCTATGGTGTTGGAGTATCTTTGGGATAATAAAACGAATGGTGTAGGAACGGTGATGGCAAATCGTAGAGGACTTCCAAAAGATAGTGTAGTTAATGCGAAGTTAAAAAAAGGTGAAATGGCTTTTGCTAGGAATGGTCCACAAATTTGTATTAAATGGAAAGACACAAGAGATGTTCTTATTATGTCAACATGTCACTCGGCTGACATGGCACCTGTCACTGTAAAAGCTAGAGGAGGTCCAATACAAAAATTTAAGCCCGTGTCCATCATCGATTATAATAAATTTAAAACGGGAGTAGACCATGGTGATCAAATGATTACCTACTACCCCTTCAAACGAAAGACATTAAAATGGTGGAAAAAAATGTTTTTTTATTTATTTAAAGTCAGTGTTGTCAATAGTTTTATTATATATAAACATTATGCCAAACAGAATAAAAATCCCTGTTTGAAAACGTTTATGCTCAATCTCTGTCAACAAATGTCCGAGAAATCAGGTGAAGTAATTGAGACTGGAATAGGATATGAGACAACTAATGTTGATAGGCTTATTGGTAGACATTTTATAAAAAAAATTCCACCCACACCAAAAAAGTCTAACCCTCGTAGAACGTGCAAAGTGTGCTCCAAAAAAATTAAAACAGGAAAATTAGATAGGTGTAAAAAAGAAACCTCGTACTATTGTCCAATTTGTAATGTGCCACTTTGCATTGACAACTGTTTTGAAATTTACCACACGAAAAAACAATATTGGTAAAAAAATATAATAATTTACATGTTATATTTGTTTTTTTAAATTTTTTATTAATTTTTTACGTAAGTTTTTTTGATGTACGTATTTATGTAAATACTGTTAAACGTATTAATTCAAAATGTGTTTATATTTTATTATTTGTTAAAATTTAATTATTATGAAGGAAAAAATGTTGATTTTATATAAAAGGTTATAATTTATGTTTATTGATTATATTTTAACTATTTCAGTTTTTGTATACGAAGAATGTGTATGTGTTCTTGTTATAATTACAAAATTAAAAATATTACATGTGTTGCGTTTACATAAAAATAATACCATTATTCGTTTAGTCCTATTATCTTACCAGATTAATACTCGTATTTGTGAATCATGAAAAATACGACAAGATAAAATAATATTATCGGTCAACTTTTTGTTTTGAACATTGGAATGGTCGTGATCGGCTGTATATTACAGCTATCGTATTTTAGATACCTTTTTTTTATTTTTAGACCTATTTTTAGATTAACACTCTGCGAGTACAACGAAAAAAAAATCAAGTTAATCAGATTATTTAATAGCTAGTAAATAATTACAGAAAACATGAGAAAACTGTCCGTCCACACAACAAATAATTGGCGGGGAATGTTCGTCCGCGTACATTTAACACACGTACCGTGTTAAACGCGGTATTCGTCTCCAACGTATTGCCATTGTAAAAATTCTAGCGTCTCACGTATCTAAATATCGTTGCCGTGTCTAACACGATACTCGTCTTCAATGTGTTAACAGCCGTTTTGGAAACACTAAAAATAGATTCTAGTGAATATATTATAAATCGAACATCGATTAAAATATCCCGGGAAAAATTTCGACAACAGATTTCTAAAAGGGTACGTTTGAAGTTTAACAATTTAAATTTAAAATCATTAGTGCTTCACTGGGATTCAAAAATATTACCAGATATCACGGGAAAATCAAAAGTTGACCGACTCCCAGTAGTTGTTACAGCACTAAATATGGAACAGTTGTTAGGAGTTCCCGAAATTAAATCTGGTACAGGTAGAGAAATATCTTCAGCTCTTTATCACACTCTACAAGAATGGTCACTTGAAGATACAATCCAGGCTTTTGTATTTGATACTACTGCAAGTAATACAGGCATATTAAATGGTGCATGCCACCTATTAGAACAAAAACTTGATTGGAATATTTTGTATTTGGCATGTAGACACCATGTTTATGAAAACAAGAAATTAATATACAGTTAACATATAATTATCAATATACAATGCTTAGTCAATTTTTTAAAAACATACCAAATATTCCGTCTCCAAAAGATTTCAAAATCAACAACAGCCTTCAATTCATCCACAACATACAGTCCCTTGACTTCTTAATAACCGATGAGATGCTTTATAATAACCTACAGCAAAATGTTGATGAGTAAGTAAAATAGTATACAACAACTTAGTAATGAGTAATACTAGGTATCTTAACATTTCAATTTTCAATGTCCAAATATGTGAAAAAACTATACTGAAATCTCTATGCGAACAAAAAATGTATTTGATGAAATTATATATTGTCGTGGTATATACAAATAGATTCCAAGATATAACATACGGTATAATAAATTGACAACAACAACAGGCAAATTATAAATTTCTTACAATTTGTCAATCACAATAATATTTATTCATTAGACAAATACTTTACACAATTTGTGCATGAATTGGATTCTTGGTGGCTGAACAAAACAATTGATATGAGTATATGATATATGAAACAAAACGGTAAACATTTATTCCAACATCACTAAACTAATTAAAATAAATAATATAAAAAATGAATTTTAAAATAAATAGAATCCATTCATCTACAACCATTCTTCACAATATAATTATTGATGATAAGTCTGTGATGCAATTATTATTATTATTATTATTATTTCAGATGAGTTTGCTGAAAACGTTTTGTTGCCAGAAGGTCAGGGTGACCAAAATATCTTTGAAAATGGTATGTACAATAACTCTTGGCAAAATTCACGTTATATTATTTATGACTGTGTTGGATTTCAGATGGATCACTTGTACTTAATTATTATAATGTTATTTTCTTTTTTTCTGAGTAACAAATAAGTAATTTCTTAAATCGAGTGTGTCTTAAATCTTAAATATAATGCTATAATATTTTTTCTAGATGAAAATGATTTTATTATCCCGGAGGATAGAGAAATTAACATTTGGCAACAATTATTTATGAATAATTCTGATGATGATGACGTACATGATATACCATTTGTACAAGTACCCCATAACTTAGGGGTACTACTACTGGGGGTATAACTAATCTATGGGAACATATCCCATATGTATATAAAAACCCCGAGTGAAGTAACATTATTTTTGTGTCGGCAAGGTATGGTATTCAGAGGTCATAATAAATCCATTGATTCACTTAATCAAGATATTTTTCGTAAAACCGTTATTAAGGATTTTTAAACGTCGTACTTAGGTTGAACGGTTTTTGAAAACCCAAAATTTGAAATAACGAGTTTTTGGAAAAAAGAAAAAATGATTCTGGTGTAAAATCACATTTAGACCCCCCAAAATTTTGATTTTACAATCAACCATCCCCCAATTACTTATTTATCAAGAAATTTTCTTTTCTAATATTTAAGTACCTCAGATATTTCAAAAATGTCTGATTATGCAGTTGAGCAGCTACCAATCCAACATAATGCTCAAGCTCGAGCTTACCAGGGCCCTCCTCATAAACAGAGGAACCCAAAAGCTCAGAACACCTGGAAGGCAAAACCCAACCAGGATAAAGGCCAGAAACAGGGCTTTAGGCGTGCAGACTCAAGAACTGCGCCCCCTACTCTGCCACCTCCGACTATGCTCCATGATACGTCTCATGTTAAGCTGACGGAGGTCAACCCAGCTGAAGGTTCTCTGTTCAACCCCGGAGTAGCGATCCGCGAGGTAGAACCTAGAACTACCTTCACTCCATCTGTGCCAGCTCTCATCGATATTTCGAGAGCGACATACATGGAAATGGTCACTTCCGACCCAAATATAGCTAAAGTCATGTTACCAGAATATCTTGACTATTATTCCACCGCTTTACTTTGGTTAAGGATAGTGTCATTGAAGAAAAAGAATTAGCAGAAAATGACAACACCAGAGCATGAGATTTTCCATCTCACTCAGAAAGCACAATTTTCCGTTCCCGAACCGATCATGATGCAATTACAACATCTCGGGAACGTTGAGTCATCTTTCCAACAGCACCTATACCCTACATTCCCACCACTACCCACCACTGAAATACAGAACTTTGGTGGATACCACGGTATATTAGACATCCCAGGTGAAAACGTTGATGACGATATTCACAATCTTTACGAAGAAATACCGTGTCTAGGAGTATTAGGAGAAGCAGTCAGGGCCGCAACTGGCAACCACTTGCCCGGTCCATACGCTTCACTGCTACAATTCCAAGGTTTACAGCCGAACGACAATTTATTAGGTTTCACTTCTTTAGGAGCTAGACGCTCAGAACCTAAAAATTTGGCTTTAAACTGCAGAATCAACGAGATAAGCTTCCCTTCTTATCCAGAGTCAACAGGATTCAACTTCAAGTTTGTCCAAGCTATCTCAGCAGCCATCCAGAACATTAAAACGTTCAAAAACATCAACGTGAACTTCCTTTTAATGTCAGAACTAGGATCGGCTTCTCAGCTCATGATTTCTAGACCAGTACCAGATGCTCATTCAATCTGCTCTAGAGGTTCTCAAATCGTAACATCTCTGACAGGATCCCCAAACCATGTGTTTGGAGCCGGTATGTTTTACGATTCACAGCTATTTAAAGAAAATAATTCTAGAGGTTCCACAGAGTCTTGGTGTTTAATTACACCTACTGTAGCCATCCCTACTCCTCCGGAGTGGATAGCAAACAGAAACAATAGACGTAATCTGCCTGAACCCTATTATTATAGAATGTATACTTCTGCTTCACAATAGGCGGAAGCCTTGCACTACGCACACGTGCACGGGCCCGGACCGCGCAAAAGCATGCAGTCTCTGCTGCAGCAAAAACCATAGAGAATCGGACTGCACTTCGCCGCCGAACTGCGCAGCCTGCACGGACATAAATGAGCCAACAAACCACTATCCGGGCAGCAGTAAGTGCACCGCATACCGTGTCGCACTGTCCAAAAAGAAGAAGTTAAATACCGAGCAAAGGGTGTCAGACGGAGAATCTGCCCCCCAAATCCCCCATCACAATGCCTAGATACCTGCAAATTAACCTGAACTGCTGCAAGGCAGCTCAGGCCCTAGTGCAGCAAGTAGCAGTAGAGGAGGATGCTGACTTCATATTAGCAAGCGAGTTCCACAGAGCAGTGGGTCCAAACTGGTACGCCGACCCATCGGGCAAGGCAGCCATTGTGAACATCAACAAAACGAGGCTGGACAAGGAGGGGCTGGGAGAGCCAGACTTCCGGTGGGTGGCAGTGCACGGCTTGAGACTGTTCTCGTGTTACTGGTCCCCAAATTCAACCGTCCAGGAATACACAGATTTTGTAAGCAGACTAGAGAAGGCGATAAGATGCGAGGCAACTGAAGTCCTTCTCACGGGGGATTTTAACGCTAAGAACGCAGACTGGGGGTGCCCGAAGAACGAAAGGAGAGGGGACCATATTGATTAATTGTGATATTAAAAAGAGTCCCAGTGAACGGCATGGGATTTTACATGGTCTCTTCTACATTTTGGCGGCGAGCACCTATGCGATGGCTTTCGATACTAAACAGTTTAACATCATAATTTTGTAGAACACGAGCCGCTGATTACGATTCCGGTTTCAAATTTTTGCGGAAATGAATACCGTGGAAGTTTTCGGGCGGAGAAGTTTAGCGGGCGGGGGGTCGTAAATATTACGTAAATTCGCGAGATGTGTACATTTTAGCCTCCCACAACCCATTGATTTTTTCGACGAAACCTATGGAACGGTACCCGGGGAGTGTTTTCGGTCCTTTGGATGGGGGTCGAAAAATCGATAGTTATGGAGTTATTTAGGTTATTTAAAAACATTGTGCATTAGTGGTCTACTACTGTATTCACCCGGCAACAGCTAAACGCCCTTTGGAAAATCATATAAAATCAACCCTTTGACCTATCGTCTTGAAACTTACACACATCGTAGAAAGTAATACGTTCTACC
Organism: Aphis craccivora; assembly: GCA_009835225.1. Lineage (NCBI taxonomy): Eukaryota > Metazoa > Arthropoda > Insecta > Hemiptera > Aphididae > Aphis > Aphis craccivora. The sequence goes on along the minus strand of VUJU01002140.1, from coordinate 2,485 downwards.
ATATCTGTGAGTTTGGTTAGCCTACTACAAATATCTCGGAGACGGCGTTCTCATTGTGCATTGATGGTCTACCGCGGGACTCACCCGGAAAAAGCTAATCTCATTTCCGATGGTCGTGTAAAATCAGGCTTTCGACTTACAGCTTTGTAAGTGGTACGAGTGCATTCCGGAGTGAATTAACTATCGTTCTGTAGGGTTTTTGAAAGGAGGAAGTCCAAAAAACGACCGTCCGATATCACATAAACTAAGAACTAAGAATTAAGGCGTCCAGTCCTTATAATTGAAAATATTATTTTTTTATCTGTTTCCCAGCGGTAACTAACATACTTACTTGCCGGACGGCCGTTATATAGACTTGCAGTTTTCAAAAGCACTACAGGCCGATAGTAAATGCACTCAGGAATTGTGCATTGTTGGTACATCAAACGGCATATTCGGTAACTTTTATGCTATATTACAAAATTGGATTGCAATTGCTCAAAGAATCATAATTTAATCACGCTCAATAGTTCGTAGAATGGCTGGAGTTTGGCGAATGCAGATACTTAGTGTTGGTGCGCGTTCGTAGTTGTATTATTCGTTCTACGAAATGTAAATCTTGAATTTTTGGAAGATTAGTTTTACAAATCATTAGATTATCTACCATGTATGGTGTAGGAATGGGGTACACGACAATATCAAAGTACAGCTTAATCTGTGGATTGTCTCCGTGGAATGCACTCAAATAATATTTTATTTTCACTGTTTGATTATTATATTTTTATTTGGTTTATTTACAAATAATTTGGTTTATTTAATACAATATTGTTAATACAATGGCTTCAAACCGCTCTAAATTAATTGTGGGGATTGCTATAGACGGCGTTGTAGCGAAAATGAAAGCTCCATTATCCTCCAATACCCCGATTACAACACCACGTTTTAGTGATTGTAAGTATTTCATTTTTTTTATTTATATTTTAATTAATTGTGTTATTATGAAGTGCATTATTTTTATAAAATCTTTAATAATGTTGTTTTGTTGTTTTTCTTATATATTAAAAGTTACATATATAATGTCTTAAATATTTGTTTTATGTTGTTCAATTAGTTTCTAAAAAATAAAAGTCACTAGAAACGTAATATAACTTATAAGTATAAAATAATTTGTACACTTTCCATCCAGTTGAATAAAACAGACATAAAATACCTACTATTGTACTTTTATTGTAATTACAAAAGTTGGCAAGCTTGCAAACATGATAATACTGAGTACTGATTATTACACATTTGCGCTTACTGCTGAGATCGTACAATTCGGTATATATAAGGTCAAATAGACAAATGCCTACGCCCTACGTAAACATATGGAAATCTGGCAACATTGCAATACACTAACAATCATGTTCTACCGTAATCTAGTTTCTAAAACAACTATATTACAAAAATACTTTACTTATAGTTATAAATATTTTTATGATTCCTACCCTGTAATAAGTCTGTAATAAGTAGTATAGAATACCTAATTGGTACTAACTTTCCGAGATATTTGTAGTAGGCTAACCAAAATCGCATGTTTGGTAGCCCGGGGTACTTTCTACGGTGTGTGTAAGTTTCAAAACGATCGGTCAAAGGGTTGATTTTATACGATTTTCTAAAGGGCGTTTAGCTGTTGCCGGGTGAGTCCCGCGGTAGACCAACAATGTCAAATGAGATGACCGTCTCCGTGATATTTGATGCAGACCCACCAAACTTGCAGGGACGGTAGCTCGGGGTACTTGCTACGATCTGTGAAAGTTTCAGGACGATCGGTCGAAGGGTTGATTTTATATGATTTTTGGAAAGGAGATTGTAATTTGCCGGGTGAATACAGCAGTAGACCACTAATGCACAATGTTTTTGAAAAACCTAAATAACTCCATAACTATCGATTTTTCGACCCCCATCCAAAGGACCGAAAACACTTCCCGGGTGCCGTTCCATAGGTTTCGTCGAAAAAATCAATGAGCTGTTTTTTACATTAATTTTACGATATACTATAAAATATATTAAAATAAAATTACGAAAAATATCACCGTCGTACTTGCATTAAAATGTGAGCGGTCGTAGTTTATTACGTCTATGTAATAGAAGTAAATACCCAGTCTATGATTAGTATAATAATATATAAGATTCATATTATATTATTATAGTAAAATTGATCATTAGACGTATGGCTGCAGAGGGGGGTCAAAAATCGATACTTATTATTATTAATTTTTTTTGAAATTTTTAAAACATAAAAAAAAATGAATTTCTCCTTAAGTATTGGTTTTTGCTATTTTTAATTTGTCTTTTATTTACATAATATTAAATTAATATATTCTTATGTTTTAGTCAATTTGGTTGCAATCGATAAGTCAGTGGCGGCTCGTCAGGGGAGGCAAGTGAGGCTGAGCCTCACCTATCTATTGTACAAAAAAGGAGGTATATATACTAGTATATACTATAGTTATAATTCTTTCCA
>VUJU01002139.1:0-41869 GCA_009835225.1 Aphis craccivora | reverse complement strand
CCACACCAAAAAAACTTTGTATGTTTCGAGTAATATTTTAAGATAGGTGTAGGGGTGTATCAACTTACAACTTCAATGCATACACTAAGCTGAAACTCACGCTACGCCACTGATTTATATAAACGTATAATATACCAAATGCCCGTATAAACTTATACTTTGTTGAAGAATGTTTTCATGCGAGGGATTCATCGAAAAGTTTTTGGACATCACCTCCTCGCGTAATACTACCTCTGCAGTCTGCATACATATAAATGGTTAAGAAAAATTATGTTTCACTCGTTTACCTTGTATATAATACGATTTAAATTTTATAAATATATTTAACACAATTCGTATGATCGTAATAATTGTATAGCACTCGCGCTTGTTACTTACCACGAATTGAAGTATTTTGTTGTGGCAACTACATTATTAATAATAATTAATGTGCGTGTGTTTTTTTAAGTAGTATGAAATATTAAATTTGTGATAAATATATATATATATATATGTATAGTTGTTTTGTATATAAAAAATATGTTTTATTTGTATATATATTGTATATATATATATATATATATATATATATTATATATACTGTAGATGTATGATTATATTCATTAAAAATTTAAACAAATAATTATGTTGATTATAAGATAATTAGAGTTAACAAATTATTTAACAAAAATCAGTTAATACCGACGTACTATTGTATAATTAATTACTGTGTAATATGTGTAATATGGTTTCCTTGTTGAACTTTATATAGTTATATTGTAAAATAAAATAAATACTTATATTTTCTGTTATATTATATATTACCTATATTGGTAAGTCATTATAATGTACGTTTTAAATGCAGTTTTTTCTTTTTTTTTGGTAAAACATTTTTTAAGATTAGCGTTTATTTCTATAATACGTCCAATGTTCATATTACCTATGTTTTTTAATTATTTACATTTTAAAAAATAATTTTATATTCTCTATTCCGTTTCATTTTATTGAATTTATTGAAAATTAAAACGATTTTGACATCCAAATCGAAACGTTTAAAACGTAGAAATTAGATTACGACTACAGACGGTTTTTCAATAATACTTCATTTGCACATACAATTAAGGGAAACGCAAATCCCTATACGGCAAATACCACTATATAGCAGGCAAAACTATTTAGCCAAAGTTTTTACACAAGTAAAAACTAGATAACTGTGTTAGTTCATACACCAGGTGTATTACACCTTGTTAAAATATCAAGTGTTAGTTTCCGTATACAATTAGACATATTTTCGTTCTTTATTCAAATTTAGTACAAATGACTGAAACGTCTTATAGTACAGTTGTGTTTTAAATGCATATTTGTTTTAATTTACTTATATAAAATTAAAAATGGGATCGATTTATTTGTTGTCACGGATCATTTATTTTTCACACGTTAACTGATTTATTATTATCATATATTATTGTTTATCAATATTCAATACTTACCGAATTTATATTGTATAACTTACCTTTTTAACCGATTTTGTTATTTTTCAGTTTCGAAAATGATCTGAACGTCGTAGATCTGTTCAATGTTTTATTATTTATTCCGTTATGAGGCTGAATTTGACCGATATTAATGTATATGTTATGAATTATGATGTTCCTGTTAAAAAAAGCTTTCATCATCGTCGTTGTACACTAGAGCCTAACCTATACAAAGACGGAGAATAATTGTATAAATCATGTAGATTTATTTATTTATTATTCGTAAACTATAGCAAACTAGGTACCTGGAATCTATTACGGCGTTTGAAAGATTAATGTGCTACGAAAAAGTTTTCGAAAAAAAAAATTCTAAGGCTGAGCCGAATTAACTTCTGATTCGAGCAAAAGGGATTTACTGAAAATAACAGGATAGATTTCAATCCATAAACAGGATTATAATGAAAAAAACTAATTATCAAGTACTAATTGGATTTCATCTCGGTTCGGTCATGTTTGATCACAATGATTATTTATTATTTTTACGTTTTTCACGGTTTCTACTTTCGGGAAACGTACTCGGTACCTAACCGTTTAACAACAATTGTCTTTCGATCATTGCACTATTCTGCTGTGTTTTATAATCAAATTTATATAAGTTTTAATGTCAATACATTATGATTACCGATTAATAAATAATTTTATATCACAGTGTTATCGATACTATTATTTATTTCTACTCTCGATAATGTTTTTAAATTATAATAATAGGTAGTTTAATACCATGACAATATCTCCTAAGGCAAATTGGCATTAACATGTAAATCTTATTCTACTGATTTCTATTACGATACCATTGTGCGCAGAATGCTTAGTGAGCTCTATGCTTGCGACTGCAGTCTAGTATTACGGCACCTTTCGAAACATGTATTAATCATATCGAACGGCGTTTCGTTTAAAACGGATCTTTGTATTTAGTATTTACATAATATACTTACTTTTAAAGAAATAAACAATCGTTTATACATTTATATATTATTGTTTTACAATACCAACATACGTTCTGAAAGCCCGCCAGCACCCACACGTCGTGCAATGTCGTCCTTCTGACTAACTCAACGTAAGCACCTTACCTATTATACATTGATGGGAAATATGATAAATTTATCTTGAAATATATGTGTACGCATTAACAGAATATATATTATAATCATTAAAGGCATAACATTGTATTACCAATTGTTCTACTGAAGGGCAGTTCAATAAAATATGTTTCAGTCTATAACTTTCGTCTCATCTGCGTGCATAAGAAGTGAGTAAACAGCTGAACACAATATTAAACAAACAGTTTAAAAAAATAGGTACTGTTTTGTAATACGTTTACAGTATTAACCATAATCAATTATTTTCAGACTATCGAATTTAAATGATCATCTGACATTTAACGAAAACAGAAATGCCGATAAATGTATTTAATGTAATTTATTTATATTATATATAATATAACATGTATATTGTATTTTCGTAGGATCATAAAATTGGTCTATACAGTTTAAAATTATGTATAATGTTGGTTGAGAAATTGTGTGGCTGGTTAATAATGACATAAGTATCGCACCAAGAGCATGAAAACTAAAATATTTAGGAAAACCATGAGAACATATAATAAAACTTGTTTCACATTTGCAATAAATATTCCTTATGATTCATCGTTCTCAAAATGTTCATTAATTTATTCAACGAAACAAATATTGTCGATTCCGATGTGCACACATGATTCATATTATATTTTAAAATAAGTGACTTAGTGATATAAATATTATAATAATATATACTTACGCATTCTCATTAATCGGGAACCTGTTCGAAAAATATTGCTATAAACTTTCAAAGGAAAAATAAGAAAAACACAAATACATTAATTAATTTAACAGATACGTGTATAATTAATATTTTATTTTTTATCATAACATAATATTTATTTCACTAAGATATAAACAATAAAACATTTTTCCGATTAAACCATTAGTAAAGTAATACTAGAACAAAATATTAATTGGACTAAGTACAATATATATTATTATTGTAGTTTCAGTTGAAGTGGTAGAATGGTAGGTCGAAACCGTTTTTGTTATAATAACCACAATTTACTACTTATATTATTAATATAGTTTTTTTTTTTTTTTTTTTGTTAACGTAAACACATTAGTTCTATATACAAAATAGTAAAATCACCACATTCAAATAATTTTCACTAAATTAATCAAATACATATTATTATAATGTATATATACAATGTTATTATGTTTTTATAGCTTCAAAGCGTCAAACAAATGATTTATTATTATTATTATTTTTTTTTTTAAATTACTTAATCAACCGTGTACTTGACTCGAATTTTGGATTTAACAATTTAATAGAATTCGAGTACACGTTTGCACTCAGACTTTATAAAACTTCGTTCTAAAATATACATTTTCTGTTAACACATTTTAATACCTACAGTAGGCATTCAGGTAGGTAATTTAAACACAATCTAATCAATTTTTATTGAATGAAAAAAATTATATTCTGTGGTTTATTATATAGACATATGAACATTATGTTGTGAATGTGTAAGGTTGGGGATTTTTTTTTTTTTTGCTATATATGTTGAAAAAATCAAGTAAAAAATTGTTGAGTAAAAAATATTTAACTAAGTTAGGTCATTAGTTATATAATATTATAAGTTAATACTTTTTTTTCATCGCACAAATTGGATTGAAACTTATTAAAACAATAAAATATTTAAACAAAATGTAATTTATATATTGTATATATAGGTTTAACATTGTTTTTAAAAATATTTATTAGCTAATTCTTATTCCTTAGTAGTTGAAAATATCTAAGAAGTCAACATTTCTATACCATCGTAATCAAATAATAACAACAACAACAACAAAAACATTATCTATAACTCAATTTTTTACTATAATCTTAAAATCACCTAGCCTCATCACTGGGATTCATCTGTATTTTGTACTTATACGTAATATTTACGTAAAAAAAGTACCACAAAATAATGTTCATACATCGATAAACATAATAATTGGCTAAGTACTGCAAATACATATTATAATAGGTATATGATTTAATTATAATTATTATGATAATATTCTAATGATTGAAATTTGAATTGAATAAAAAAAAAAAAAAAAAAACATACAATTCATCCATTTTATATATATATATTATATTTGTTAATTCTACGTTATAATATTTATACAATAAATCTATATATTATATTCTACAAATATACTTGACGTATGTCTAACAAAGTACATACAAAAAAAAAAAACACATAACCATTACCCTCTTAAGTTATCAAGTGATATGTCTGTTGTAACATGTTAGTACAAGTTATAAATTACTAATACTAATACGTTTAAAAAAGTTGCTTGAGACAAGAGAATAGGTTTATACTATAACTGCATTCGCTTATTATTTAATAGTGTATGCATTTAAACATATTTTAAACTAAATTTATATATCATATACTTTTCGTTACACAAAAATATTACAATTTTTTTTGTTTTTTATCATTATTTCTATAATATCACATCATAAATAACTTTTGATATGTTTCCGTTTGTTTGAGAATTTATATTTAATTTACCTACGTAGCTACGTACAACACTCGGAGCAGCGTGTTAAGTACAAACATATTGACTTCTTTACGTTTTGGTTACGTCGGAGCGTGTGCAAAACACGATTATCACAACACAGTAAATGTTGGTAAGCGACAAAGTAATATTTTGTTTTAGAATATAATATAACATTATCATAATATATAGTAAGCATAATATTACGTTTTAATGATATGTTCAGAAGATATGTCACATGCCCTGCAGTAAGAAATAATAATAAAAAAAAAAAGACGCGAAACAATAATGTTATAACTTTATAAGTCTGTTACAATATTTTGTTCTATTAATTGTTTAGCATTAATTTATATTGTTAGTTGGTTTTTTATTTGGTTTTAACGTTATAATTTGTATCGCATTATTACGATTATGTACACTTAATACTTAAAATACAATTTATAACCAAACAATAAATAATTACTCAACGATTCTGTAATTATTGCAATCACGTAGCGGACAAATTTACCCATTTTAATGTTATAAGTACATATTATAATATACGTCCTACCTAATTTTACAGCGACATATATTTCCGATTTCATAATTACAATAATGAAATTTCTGAATTAGTGATCAAAATTGGATTTTATCAGCGTATATAGATAGTTTAATATTATGATAGTTACGCCGAAGCGTTATATTTAATTATGGCGTAGGTATTATGTTTGAAATGTAACAAACTCCAAACAGTTGTAATAACAGTAGGTACGTTTGATAACATATTATTTTGGTGGGTAATCGATGAATTCAGCATTGTTGTGCTTAACAGTTATAAAGAACATTATGGTTGATAATAATTGATATAGTTGATTTTATCTTAAATATACCTATGTGCATATTTGTAGAATACAGATAGCAGATTGATATGCGACTAGTGAGCGAGAGCCGATTGCATGAAATCATTTACAACTCAATGACGATATTGAAATCACAAGGCAATTTATTTGAAAACATGGCCATAAACAAATGTATCGACAAAAGGATATAGATTTATCTGCAAGAAAAATCTAGAAAGTCCAAATCATTCACTAGACGTGCATTTTTTTAGTGTACAGTTAATTGAAATACGTAATAATGAATTTTGTAAAATAATTAAAAACAGTGGGAAGAAAATATTATGCAAAATTAATGAAAACAGAACAACAGGAGATTTTCATCGCGAGACTGCTCACAATAACGGTTTCCAATAACTAATGATTTTCAGAGTAAAAATATAAAATATACTTCTTCTAATGATTGTAGATTATTATGACTGATAATTTGTTTTAAATCGTGAATATTATTTTTTTTTTTACTAGTGCAAGGATGTTTTTCGAGGGATAAAATAGCAGATATATTTTCAAAGCTGTCGCCAACGAATTGTAGTACGCCAATTATGATCGATTATCATTTAAAGTTATACATTTATACTGCAAAATAATGTCAACTACAGAATGCCACGAATAATAGAATTATAGAAATAATGAGCGAGATGATCAATAATGTTACGCATGTCTTATTGTCCTGCAAGGATGTATCGCGATCTTTACACTAAAGATTTGACGATTGAAGACCATCGATTGTCACAGGTTTATTTATCGTCGAACACGGGTAATCTATTTAACGTAAAACGCACAGTAATTCAGAAAATACTAATATTTTGAAAATAATTTTTTTTTTTTCATAATTTTGATCATTAAATAATAACATTTTGGAGTAACACGATATATTTTTTAATTTGTTGAATAATATAAATTATATTTTTAACATCATATTCCCAAACAGAATATTAGTTAAAATGTTTCAATTTATTTACCTAACAAAAATGTAGTGTATATCTATAACTTATAGCCAAAAGTATTTAAAGTATAGATTAAGATAGTAAAGGACTAACATTTTTTAAAGTAGTTACTTCTGTAACACTCAACTCCGTACATCTAAATTTAAAATACTCATAAGTTATTCTAACTTTTTTTTTTTCAAAAACTCAACAAATTATAATGAGAAAAATCATAATTTTTTTTTTTTTTTTTAAATGGTGAATTTACGTTAAATTGATAAATCGGCATATCAAATATATAATATTCTAATTGAACTGCAAGTACGCTACGAATGTATTATATTTTTTAGTTCATGTTTTATTTTTTAATAAAATCAATAAATTTACATATTATGAGATATATTATTTTATCATTTTAATTAGGTACCTATTGATATGATAAGATAGGATTGTTAATTAATGCACTATATTCGTTAATTGTTAGTATAATTTTACACATTTTCTTTATGTTATTTCTACAGTCAATAATTATTACAATATCATATTAATTATCATCCGTTTTAACGAATTCACGTGTTTAATCAGCTCTTGCGTCTTCGAAATTAATTTGGCGTTTTTCACGAATGGGATAAAATATGCATATTGTACTACAGGTATCTTTATTTAAATTATTCGGCGGAAAGACTATTTTCGTTTACCACGATAATAATGATTTATACCGGAACGAGGCCAAAATGAGTGGCACGCGATGTCTGAAAAATTTATATTTCTGAATGTGAAATAACGTTATTGATATTCACGAATGATTAAATCCATATAATTTGACCTGAATTCGTGTGCTAACAATATTAGTATAATATTAAGTATGCATATTTCTCATCGATTTATACTGATTTTCAAATACAATATATATCATGATATTTTATGTTAACAATATAACAGACCAAACAGCTAGAACGATTAATTGAGCAATTCATAACAACATATTTTTACAGTGAGTGAAATTTATTTTACTGTGTAGACTGTAGATAGATACTAATTATTATTTTGTGTTTAAAATACACGGAATGGTGCGTTTTTCATATCCCTGCAATGATAATTAAACTATTGGACTATATATATAAAAAAAATAATAACAATAATAAATAATAATAATAATACAGTAGATAGGTACTAAGAATATTATCCCTGTGCATTAATAATATCTGCGAAAATTAGTTTCCATAGTAGGTATAACATAATGTGAAAATGTTATACAAGCTTATAAATAATGATAAATTCATCTACAATTTAATATTAAATGACAATTTTATCAAAATAGTGTGTAATGATTCACGAATGGTGTTTGTTTATTAGACGGGAAAAAAATCCAATTTTGATCAAAAACTTATTGGTTAGTTACGCCATGTTGAATAAAATATTTGTACGATTAATAATATTACAATGAACAGATGACGCGCATTATCTTGTCACATATATCTCTTCAACTGTTTACCCATATCAATAAAGATCGTCACTAATGTTAGTGTTAGGTATTTAACTACCTACTTCTAAACCATATAATATTGTAATCGCTTATAAAAATATACTATGCGAGTACTAATTGGGGTGGTGTCGAGACGGCTTATTTTACGAGGATTCTATCCTTTTTTTTATATAGATGTTTTCTTGCTATAATTTTACTTTAAAATACATGTAAGCAGTTATATTATACTGGTTGTGTATAATAAGAACAATAATTAGTAGAAATGTCTTATTTATTATTATTTTTTTTATTTTTTTTATTAGATCCATCTAGTCACCTCACGCTCTGCGTGCTTATAACTCCCTATAATAGAGTTGAGAGATATTAATGTTTGTAACACGTCATATTACGTGTTAAATATTGGCTGAGAGACGAAATCGTAAGTTAGGTTTTTTCACACGTCCAGTATAATATAGTCCCTCGTTCACAAACAGGGCTCGTGACTTATAGAATTTGCATGTTTGTTTTGAGACACCCAAGTGGGTTATAAATTCGTTTATGATAGCCAAGTAGGTAGTAAAATATGAATTTATAGTTCTATATATATTTTGTATCATTCGGAGTTTTGATGCTATTATATTGTTTTTGTATTTTTAACGCTATAATTTACGTTTATGTCGTCATTTCTAAGAGAGAAAAATGTAAAATTTCTAGAAAATCATTATTCGTCGTTATTCAATAAATGTATAAACATAAAATATGTACTCGTACTATAATGTAATATATGATAACGAATAATATCAAAAACAAAAACTGAAATGTTTATATAATATATATATATATTACCTATATAGTGTTATATGGTGTTGACGCTTATCAGTGTATATCACTTACACTACTAGTTATTGAAAGCATATTCAAAAATTTATAATTGTAATGATTATACCATTTTCGCATATTTTAACAATTATTAATTAGTGCATATAACATTTAAAAACTTTTTATGATTGTTTTTAAGAGCATAATATAATTGCTAAGTAGCAGTAATTTAGAGTTTTATGTCACTAGCCCTGCTAATTTGTTTATGTAGGTTTATTTAATTAGTTACCGGCAAGTGGACTTAAATGCAGATACTGATATCGTATAATCATACTAAACGTATAGTGATTTAATATTTATTTCGGTTGTTGAGCTGAACATTGATTGATCATAATATAATATTATATACTCGCATAGTCCTCCATTGTAATACACGTACGGTACCTATAGGTATACTGTTTTAGTGATTAGAAATGAATATTTTCAGGCAGGTAAAAAAAAAAAAAAAAACGCACAATGCAATCAAATAGACTTTACACGTCGATGTGTTTTAATGATGACATTTAATAGTGAACAATATTATTATTTGACTCGAAGTTCGGTTAAATGCGTTACAAGCAGCAGTGAACCATTTTTAACTGTCCAAAATGATATTATAACGACGTAAAAGTAAAGAATTGGTACGTATTGTTTATCATTTCTGCAGTATACTACAACCAAAACTATCGTATCGTTGGAAAACAGTTATCTACTGTTAAGCGTAGCCCTGAGTAGTGCATATATATAGTTAACATGGTGTGTGATAAAGTATAGGTACATCACGCAAACATAATTTGTAGCGTTCAGTCGTACCTGCATAGACCGTACCTAATAATAATATGATATCGTGTCCAGACGACATTATACTGATCGATTGGTAAAATGGCGAAACTCTGAATATTATAAACGTACCAATTCAACGACATAACTGCGGACGGTGCGATAATATACAACTCTGTGACGATCGGCGTACTACATCATATATTATCAACGTTTGTAAATTATGGTTTAATTCACAATTAAATTTAGCGATGGAAAATAACCTAGAAAAAAAATCAATCGAATCTTCAACGTTTAAAACAAAAACGAATAAAAATGAAATAATAATATTTTTTTTTTTTTTTTAATAAATTATATGGATAAGAGACGATACATTTTTTTTTGAAAACTGAATTCTATAATCAGTAATTATTTATGATAATATGAGCTGTATAACGTATTATTTGACATCCCGACGTGCACCAATAGTGTTTACGGTAATAATAGTTTACGAATATTATATAATATTTATTTTGATTGGAAGAATTTACATTTACCGACAAATTTTCCCGGAAACATTAAAAACAAGAACACGGCACTATAATTTTTTTGTAGACGATGCGCGCGCTCGATCTTGGATATTATAAAAAGTTGAAGAGATCATTAATTTACATATAATATGATATACGTAGGTATTATACGTATACACGAGATATTTCAAGTACGCGGACCGAAGTTCTCTGCGTTTGGAAGGAAAAAAATAATATACAAATAAGTTGTGTGCACGGTGCATTTTTTTACACAATGATAGTAATATTATAATATATAATATTAATATATATATATATATATAATCATTATTATTATTATTTTGATTGTAGCGTCTCACGAGTCCTTATACGCCGTGCACTTTCTTTAATTAACTACACCGTAAAATGAAAAAGTCCAAACAGTTTTTTCGATACGCGAGTTTTCATTGTTTGCGCATTGTTTCGTCCGTATATCGCTACGATCCGCAAATACTTTATTCCTATTTCTGAGACGTCATGTATGCAACCTCTAAGTCTCTCATGAAGTATGTATAGTGCATTGTGCATTGCACTAATACGATGACATAATCATAAATATATATTATGCATTGAAATGTAACCGTTATAATATTATATAGCCAAACAAATAACTGTGCTCTAAAATTTAAAAACATAATTGATTTATCGTCTAAGACATCATTACCGCAAAAGGTAGGTACCATAGATCAGAATCCATCGTAATCAAAAAAAAAAAAAACCAAATTTAAAATTATTAACTGAGTATACCGAAGAAAAAAATGCTCTCACATTTTTTTGTCGATATTTGTTACTAGAATACGCACGTTACACAAAAAATAATGGTCAGCATTGATATTAACAAATAAATTTTATTTTCAGATCACTGTCGCGAGACGAAATGGTTTCTTTTGGCATATTTGTTCACTGATTAACGAGTGCAAGAAAATCCTAGGCTCGACGATGATGTTAAAATACCGCGGTTTAAACCAAATATAATAATTTATGATATTCCGGTCCGTCCACTACAGAGATTATAGCATAATATTATACACGTTTCGTGGGTCTTAACTTGTAATTATTTAAAATTTGATCACCTTTAAACCACTATATATGTACTATACTATAATAGTAATAATAATAATAAGATGTACAATATGAAACACAACAATGCTTATACCAACAGTTAATATACAATTCATAATATTCCTAGATATATATAGGTACTCGCGTTACACTTATAATTATAGGCCCTCAACGTATATTATATTATTTTTATTTCGTTTTTTTTTTTTTTATTTTTATCTAAGTAAAACCTAAATTTCTTATTACAAAATGAGCTCAGCATTACGACGACGCAGAATCGCATCGATTTCGTAGTGTTGTACGTGCCTTACATTTACGATTAGATTGTTATGCGTACGTATTATATATTTATAGTAACACTTGACCTATAATTGTTTCAATATCACCCATCTGTTATTATTGCACAAACGTCGCTAGCGGACACCGCGAACCATAAAACAACGTTACATAAAAATTCATACCGAGAATATACTATTAGGTATATTCGTTTGCTATAATATAACAATAACCGACAACGAGTACGCCGACCGTTGATGTCGCACATACGTATATTGTATTATGAATGTGATCAAAACCGACAACGGTCGCACTGCGTTCGCACAGTACGACGTCGCACGGGGTAGGTGGCAAGGTTACGCGGCCTGACCTAAATAATATCGTTTCATATTAATTTCTGATTTCTGGCGTAATATTATAGCGCTTAGGGTTGACTTTAAGAGAGTGTTTCAACCGTCGAACCGTTCGACAATTTTCCGCCCGTATACTGATATCGTGACGATAATTATTCACAAACGAAGATTAGACATCAATCGATCGACGACCAACGCAATGATATAGCTACTGCATTGATGGTACCTACGCTGTTGTTATGCGATCGGTATATAAAATAAATATAATGTTATAGACGACGACGAATGCTGCGGAACGACTACAATTTTGTCATCGTCGATTTTATATTATTATGTGTACTTTTTAAGAATACGTGCTGACATAGTTTTCGCTACAGGTATCGAGTTTTAACGAGCGATATTTGTCATATTATTATTTAATGTTAGTCGTAATTCCTTCACAGACGTATGTTTGGATTAATATAAATGAGAAAATTTAAAAACGAATTTGGTTGCTTATATTATAGTTGTTTGTAGAGATAAGAAATATTCGCTCATTCTTTGTTTAACTAATATTAGGTACCTACACGGACGCGAGAAAAAATTCAGCAGAGTTTACCAAGCATGTTTTTACGGTAAATTATAGTATTGTATTTCTATTTTGCATACATTCTATAATAGAGTAAATATTTATGTAATGTGTCCCGTTAATGGTAGCTTTCATTTTTCTATTTTGAATCACAAAAATATCGTTTTCTGTGTATACCTACTGAGAAATTCACGCATAATGTGCAAATACATAAAGCCTTTATGATAAATTACTTTAAAGGTCCATTTTGGTCATAACATAATATTTTATTATTATTGCTTAAAAAAAAAAAAAAAAAAATACGATGAAAACTGAAAATACTTAATTATTATGTAAATTATGTTAATTAATTTTCATGTCGAGAAAAAATTACTTTTGTAGTTTTAAATGTTTTAACATAACATTGTATATAATATTATATTTATAAATTTATTTTCAGTCATGCCTAATAATCGTAAAATAAATGTTTTATATTTTTAAGTGTACACAAATCGGCCAAAAAAACGTAACGTAAACCTTAATGAACACTCAAGGCACAAATTATATGTATGTATTTATCAAATTATATTATTAATTTTTCGTAGATGATAATTATTATTATTTTATTATAGTTCCTATTTATGTTTTGTATATAGTTGACAAAGTTAATTAATAAACAACGAAAAAATGCGGTTTGAGTACTTAAGCCCCGTAAAGGAGTGAGGAACTTCATTTATATGCCATATGGTATAATAATAACAACATGTTTGCATGGAACTTTTTAAAAACACGCTGTTACTTTTAAACGGTAGTGGTGGACGATGATGAATCGACATTAGCAATATTGTAATATATTTTTTTTAAATAGTATTATACAGCTATGCGACATGAATTGCATACACACAAAGCCTTACTCGTAAAATAATATTAAATAGGTACTACTATATAATAATATGATTATAGTATCTACTCAACAACTAATAACTTTACTGAAATCTTACATTTTGTTGGTCGACTTATTTATTTTTGTTAAAATGGTTATAATATATCGGCATCTATATTATTTGCTGAGCTGCTATTGAAAAAATAATGTTTTGGTTTTTTGTATTTATTTTATTTTTAAATTGCTGTGATAGGTATTAGATATTTAAAAATAAATCCAATCTGTGCACGATTTATATTATAATATAAGAAATAGTTAAACAACATATTATTATAAATTGATATGGTCAATTTTCGTTATATTATGTTGTTACCCCATTGTTCACTTGTTGATTTTAAGAAGTTATATTCACAGTTGAATATTTTGTTAATTTTTAAATGATGAAAGTCAAATTTAGATAAATGGTTTTTTTTATGGGAAGCAAATTTAATTATTACTTTAGTAACAATAAAAATGTGACTACTCTCTTCAATTAAGACCGAAGTTAGCTCAATTCATATTGATCTTATTATCAAATAAGAGAACATCATCTAGCTGATTCTATTTAAAAAATGTATAATTTGTCGAAGTTTCGAATGGGCTAGACTTTTCTAAATGTAAATTGCCGAAAACAATATTATAGTTGTACATTTAAAATGAATGATTTCATATTAAGAAAAAAAAAAATACAAAACGAATTCAATACCGTTTTAATATTCTTCTTAACCATTCAGTTGGATATTATAAGCATAATTTTTTATTATATTTTTATTTGTGATACGTGTAAAGTTGTAATTTTTCATATAATACATTGCGCAGTCGTTTCCTGTACTACAAAGAGTTACAATCCGTGGAATATATATTTTGTTTACTTCTCCTCTGCCCCCCTTCCACGCTCAAAAATCTAAAATTCACAAAAGTTTATTTTTTAAGAGTTTGCAGCTTGCGTGCAGTTTACATCTGAGCTTTTTCGATCACCCTGCAAAACTCTTTTTTTTCTTTTTCATAGTGTATTAAACGTTGCTCACCACACTCACAGTTATTTGTGCGAGTCGAAATTCGTATCACGTGTTTGTCGTTGTTCTTATCGCAAGTCCTTGACCGAAGTAGCAGAGCTCTGGTTACGCACGTCTGAGTTTAGCGAGCGCACTCTAATGGGTCTGGTGGGTGGTGAATGGAGGACGGTGGAGCGTACGACGAGAATTTTCCCTAGACCCTAGACTTTGTAAGATTCCAGATTTGTTGTATGTTATATTGTTTGTAAATTGCTTTTTATTACAGTTTTAAAAATTTTAAATTATTCATAATATTATCCCAGTGTGCATGTGCATCTGTATCTATTTACATTAAGATCGGAAACTTAATTAGTGTCGTGTAAATAACCGTGTTATTATTATGTAAGTTGTATTTTAATTTTGATTTTTATTATTTTGTATTGAAATTATTACGGGAATATTGCATCACTGTATGGTTTATAGTTTATAAACCGTTTATATATTTATATTTTTGTTGTGTGTATGATTTTAGTTGGTACTTTACTTCAATGTGTGTATGCTAAACGTAAATATTTGATAAAAACATAATCTTTTTGACAGGAACTCACAGCCGAGTTTCGGAAACTCTGCCTCTAGTGGACTTGAAAGACGTATTGCCGATAAAACAGTATAACAGCGAGTGAGGCCCGCGACGCATAAACATTTCGTTGTGCGCATATCGTTATTATACCTACTCTCGACTTTTCGTACCTAATTATTTAGTAGGCAATATAGCGCTGTAAAATGCCACCACCGTCTCATCAGTTGTTTTACTTATTCACGAGCTCGTGTGTGTACTCAGGATCCTTGCACAAAACACGAACGGTGTGCTGTATGCCATAATATAGCCCACTGTACTTCATACTATATATTATTATTATCATTACCTTCAACTTACGTCCCGTAAACTACGTATTATACGACGCACGTATATAATGTCCGACGAACCGAATTTACGGGAAATGGGGGGTGAAACGTCTTTTTGACAGTTTACTACTTTTATATTATGTAAATAAAATATCCGTTCGATACGAATGGGAAACAGTGTTAGTAAATGATAATAATATTGAATACCTACGCGTATTTCATCAATATCGATTACCCAAATCGAGTTGACATAACTGTCCTGGTATAAAACTGACCACTAAAATACAGTGGTTGTGGGCAGTTCTGACAATGTACTGTATGTTATAATTTATAATATAATAGTTATTTTAATATATGTAACGGTTTTTTTTTAAGACGTGCTTAACATCATTTTGATATAATGTTTTCAAAGAAAATACACGGCAATCGTTTTTGGTTGGAAGTCAGTACGCCAGTTCACGTTAGTAAAAATTATTACACAAGATAAATGACGACTATGGGAATGAAGAATTAGTGTCAACTATTTTTATATTAACCATTTATTTCTGCATTTTTAGGATAAAAACAAAATAAGCCACTTGAATTCACCTAATTTATTTAATAGGTACATGCTTGAACATGTTTTCAAAATTCATAAAGAATATGGAAATTGAGTTTTCTGATAATAATATACTAAACAAATCTGACAATTCACTTTATAGTACTATCTTTCATTCCGAAAAATAAACAAATATACGAATAGACTGGTACAAATTAATGTGTTATATTAATAATATGGTTATGGTTTCAGAAAATAATTATTTTAGGAAAATGACCTGCTTTTGATTGCTTGGGTTTTATGAAATTGTCTGCGGTGACCCTATCCGTCCGTCGATTGTACATTGTCAGCTCCACTGTTTTCTAAATTAATATTTCAAATTGTCAAGTTTCCGGAAAGTGAATAGCCAATATTATAAGCACAGTGGGCAATTTATTCGAGTTTCTTAGATCGCGTTCGCGTTATATAGTTATAGTAATTTTATAATTTCCGTGCTGTTCTTAAGCAAATCAATTTTGTGTTTTTTCACCCGATTTCAAAAAAATCGTGATTGAATCAGTAACAATGTAAACCATATTACTGTGTTTGCGCAATTACGATGTAGGTACAGCTCAATATTGTTCTTACTTAGAACATCGTACCTACCTTATATTTTTGTAATATTATAGCATCATTTTTTACAAGCGTGCTTACGAATAATCGTTACGGAACACACTACCTAATAAATACCATCTCGACATCGTTTGTAGGTAGTATACAGGTGAAACACTCTCTTGAACTCCCAAGTTTTATAATATACCTACTGATAAAATAACATAATATAATAATATTATGATCATCGTAATAAACGATCGAATTATTATAAACAACAGTACATCTAATGTACAATAATAATATGGTATATCGTGGTAATTTAAGTTTTTGAGCGATTCGAAAAGGCATGAAAAAATAATAACCGTTTTGAGAATCTATTACGTACATTGGTGATCGATAGTGGGAATAGGCCGTTCGTAAAGTGATGAAAACGTCATGGAACTACGAGAGGACATAATATGGAGACAATAATCTACCTAATAATAATAGGTAGTAATATTATTACGGTAGCGGTGGGGAAAAATATAGAATAGTGACGATAATGGTAATACATAGTATTAGTATTTATAGTATAGGATCAAGTATTGATCAAAAGGTATTGGATTTACGCCAAATCGATATCATTATATCATCACCACCATCATCATCGTCGTGTACCAGTCGGAGTATGACACTTAATAATATATATATATGTATAACAAAAAAATTAAACAAAAAATGAAGAAATTTACAAGAACAAAGTAAACTCGACGAACATCGCTCTATACGCAATGACGTACTTACAGCGATAATATAGCAAAATAATTATCAGTATAACGTCCGAGAGCGGTGCCATAAGTCATCGGCTCTAGATTATAGCCGCCGCCGCGATAATTACCAGTAGCAGCGTTGCCGTGCACGTGTCCGGCGACAGGTTCGCGCTCCTCGAATTGGACACCGGAAGTAGTATGTCGACCTCGGCGATTTTCAACACGGATAGCAGCATGTTTGTTTTCACTTGCATGGCTTGAGTGGTGACCATATACGAGAAGTTCTTCAAGATCTCGAAACACGCCATCTGCGAAAACGACACGTACGTATAATGTATTATGATGTATAAGTTGCGCATTCGTGCGGATTATCATTAAAACGTAACAATTAATATTATTATTATTGCGAACGATACGTGTACGGAGTGATCGTTTTGTCGTGGACCCGACGACGTCTCTGCGGAGAATACGAACAGTTTTCGAATGATAATAATTATTATAATTATTATACTCTTTTCGAGGACGTCATATCGATAATAATAATTATCAAGTCAAAATGTAAAACGATAAGAACCGAAAATGTGTTGTGTACAACGGTAAATAATGAAAAAAAAAAAATGATATTTCCATAAGATATAAGAGACAAACAAGTCCACGAATAAAAAACCACTCTGTGTGATGGCAAGATTATAATATGTGTAACGTATATTATACATTGCATTGAAACGCGGCGATAAGATAATAACAATAATTATAGAACTACTACGCGTGATAGTTATCCGGAAACCACGATGTAACCTACATATATATGCATATAATATTAAAATGTATGATAAATAACGAGTTGTTGTAATGTTTGGTTCGTTGACACGCTATTATTATTAAAAAAAATATTACAATTTTGAGTTTTTATTGGTTATATGTACAAATTCATAGCGACTTTACAGTACTTTATAAAATTGTAATACATTTTTCACACTGTTAAGCACGGCAATGGTAAAATCACCATCAACTTTCAATTTTTATAGGAGCTCTTATAGTTATTATTAAATTATTGTCTGAACCAAAGTTCATACTTTAAAAAAAAGTTTCTATGTAAATTTTAAATTGGTAAAAATTTTAAATATTTAAAATAGTTTTTATACATATTATATAATATTTACAAGGACTTAAAATTGTTTATAACTGTCATGAAGTGAGTAAATTAATGTTAATCTTTTTAAATGTTTGATGATGCACTACTATTCAATGGTCTAAATTTTAAAATAATGCTGATTAATAAAAACAATTATTTTTTATAATATTTTATTTTTATATCAATTCGTGGATATCATGTTTTCATCAGATGCAGTTCTCGTAGATTTATACATTTCCAATAGGTAGTTGATCACTAAAATTTAGAGGACCTATATAGGAATCATCATATACTATATTTGTTATATAAAATTATAATATGATGCAATTTTTCAAAGAATTTCCATTTTTTATTTTATTTTGTTCGTAATTATTTTTTCTAATAAATTATATTGATATTAAAAATCGGTAATTTGTCAAATAATGACTTTTTGTTTTTTTTTCCTGCATACCTACGATCGAACAAGTAAAATTATGGCTGCAGCGATAATAATGTTTTTTGACATGATTATCTTATAGAGTATGTACTGCATACATTATTGTATTTTTCTGGGTATTTATTAAAAACACATAAGTTACTACGAGATTATTCTCTTGTTATTTTATCTCTGAAACACTTCTTGTTAGCTGACGGAAGAGTTCAAATCAACTTGAGTTTTTCAAGCAACTTTTTGTCAGGTGAAATACATTTTTCATCTCTCATTAACTATATTAATTCAAATCACACACGTACATATTACATTTTCTAAGTAAGAAATTTTGAAAAAAAAAATAATAATGACAATAGTTAAAAAAAAAAACGTTTTCTTTGTTAAAATAATCTCCTAATCTAACTAGATATTTGGTTACGTACCTATGTATTATTCGGTCGAAATAAAATAATAACTATAATAAATATTCCTAGCAGCCGTCAATTGTAATAATTTGCACTTGGAAGTGCAATTAATTTGAGTAGTAAAATATCCGACAAATTTAAAGTATCTCTATAATACCAATTGGAAAGTAATTGATCTACCTAATATCTACCTCTTTAAAAATTTAAATTTTCTTAGAAATATACAAAATAACAAATTTTAGAAGAGAGAAATTATTCAAGGAGATGTATTATTATTATTACAAATTTATCTTTATTGCTTCAAATAAATACAAATAATTATAATTATAATTTTCAAATGGTTACTAATGAAATAACAATTGATAGGGTATTTTGTACTTTGATATATAATTTGATGGTACTGGGGTAATGGACCACATCAAATAGATTACAAAATTTAATCAGAAATTGCTCAGAATTGTTTTACAAATGCTACGATTCGTTATTGTTGATTTCAATACCAATATTACAACATAAAATATGTAACATATAATCGTCGCAACAGCCCATTGTTTTCTACGCCACTAAGAAACGTTATTTAATTTATTTTAATTTTTAAATTTTGAAATGCAGAACATTAACGCTCAGTTTGTTCGTATGAATTATAAACTTGATCACTGAGCCGAGCTAGAGAATTTTGGTAAAATGAAGA
Source organism: Aphis craccivora (assembly GCA_009835225.1). NCBI lineage: Eukaryota > Metazoa > Arthropoda > Insecta > Hemiptera > Aphididae > Aphis > Aphis craccivora. The sequence continues at coordinate 21,726 of VUJU01002139.1, read as the reverse complement.
AGATAAGGAAATCCCTGAAGATTAAGTTCTGAATTTATGGGAGTAAAACTAGGCGATTATTTTTTTTTTTCGTATAAGATCTGATAATAAATTATTATTAAACAACTGAAATACATACATAATATAGCATTGCGAATCGATCAAATAGTAATAAAAAATTCAGGCGGAAAAGTCGTAAAATACAATGAAATGGCTGCTGTGGTACGATCAATACAACAGATGAATAAACGACGAATGTGTGATAAATAAGGGTGCGATATTTTTTTGCTAAACAACGTTTTGTGAAAGTGCAATATTCTATATTAAACTTTTAGGAAGAGTACTTGTGGACAATATCATATTGAACAGTAAAAAGTAAAGTTCAATAATTATTTTTCAGTTATAGCAAAACATATTTTATTTATTTCAATAGCAATAATAATATAATGTTACCATCATTTTTACAGTCATATAGGTACTGAACAACGGCGATGAAGCTCGCTTACAGTAAATTGTTATACTAAATCTTTCAACAAACTACACGTCTTTTGCCCGAAGAAAATAACAAAAATAAAAAGAGCATTTTTTACTGAAGCATCTAAAAGCTTTGTAAAAATAAAAATAACAGACAATAAACAATACTGTGTACTGAATACTGATCCGTTACACTACCCTAACCACCGATCTTAAGTAAGTACCAGCTACTTATCTAGTTAAGACGTCTGTCATCAGTCTTCGGTTAAAGTAAAGTGATAAAAGTAGTTTTTTTTTTGTACGTTTTAATTAATTGTTTACAGTTTTATCAGCGCAACTTAACAAAAATGATTTATTTTTATTTTTATTCTACACCTATATATTTTTTAATAAATATAATAATCAATACGAATTTCATAACTGCGATTTTTTTTTTTTTTTGTTATTGTGTTTTATAAATTATAATCATCGCTGACATTTTGAAAATTACAAATAATATAAATTTTACTCACGCAAACACTAGTATATTTAAATATGTTTATTTTGCATCGATTGAACACATTTTCCAATTCAATCAAATTATACATAAGAATAAAGCGTTTGAATTTATTATAAACTGGTTGGTTTTATGTTTTATTAGAACATAAATAAATAACAATTGTAAGTATAACAATATATACGCTAATAATATGCAAAATATAATTGTTTATAAACAAAGATATCTTAACATTTTTAAATCGAACCATACAGGAGGTACCAAATTATGTTTTTAAGTAAAGTGTTTAAGTATAGTTTTTTTTTTATTAAAAATTGATAGGGCTTACAAGGGTCTAAAATCCACTCAAATGTATAATACAATACAAATTATATTATTTGAAAAATATTTTAATAATTGTATACCTAGAATGTAGGCGGATATTTCATAAGAAAAAGTTCAAATTAAACTGGCACATTTGACTACACACTTAATATATTAATATATTATGACAACATTATATAATACACATCAATTTCACTTGTAAAAATAACTAAGACAATCAATTTCCAAAACCATTAGCGAACTTATAGGGGCAAATTTTGTTCTGACACAAAATACATAGTACTAAAATGGGGTAAAATAATGATTATGATGATGATGATGATGTGCTTGATATAATGATTTTCAAAGTGCATATTGCCATCGCTGAATTTTTATTTTTATTATACTACGTTACAATAATATAATTTTAAAATTTAATAATATGTATTTATAAAATATTAAAATATTTGTTAAAATAAAATAAAATAAAATTTAAAAAGTGAATGTCAAAAGAAAAATGCCAAGGGAATCGAATTGCATAAACAAATTTATGATATGATTCAAATGGGGATTTAAGATTTGCCAAATAACTAGGGAATTATTTCAGGCATTTTGGAGAATTATATCATCTATAACCTTATGATAATGTTTATGTTGTTAAAATATGCTAATGGAAAGTGACAATACTTCATTATATACCTGCCTAGAGCTCTATATTTCTATAAGTATCTATTATGTCACTTACTGAGAGATATTTGATGGGACAGATAGAAGATATTATTATGGATTTTGTCATAATATTCTGCAATATTAATGACGAATTACCAAGTCATGTAATATGATAATTTTTTTTTTTTTTTATCACCAAAATGACACTAGATTATTCGTTGTACAATTGAATAAAATAAATATTATATAGTGATGGATAATGATATAACATTTTGATATCAAACCAATACTCTGAAATCAATATGACTTATTTATAGAAAGTACATAGATAAACATTTGTAAGAAGTTATATTTTTTATTTATTTAAGTTTCTCTTTTTTTTTTTTTACAGTAATCCAATTTTGATTATCGCCAAAGAACTATAAACGTATTATAACTACATAATATTTCAATAAATAAAACTTATTATTAGTTTGGTGGATGGGGCCTCCACAATAAAATTATAATCGTTGTTAGGTTTTATTACATAATAATTATTCTCGCATTTTCGTTGAGTTATTATCCATAGTAAAAGTTGTAGTCTGTTGTACGCTCTTTTTTATGAATTATTAAAAAAAAAAAAAAATGTTCTTTAAATTTATAGTATCTTTGGTTTGATATCGGTATTAATGGAATTAAACGAATATTTACTTGAATACATATCGTTGTGCATCACTATTAAACTTATTTTAGGATTAAATTACATTTTCGCCGTAAACAAAATCTATTGTTCACATTATAATTCTTGATCGTTACTAAATATTTCGTTCAGTAATTCATTCTTTATAATAAGCATACAATGTATTATTATTATTACTATAATTATATTTATTAATTAAGATTTACGTATGTATAATATTATTATTATAATAGATAATAATATTATACTTTGATGCTTTACTCAACTTTGCAAGAATACGGAAAAATGAACCTATACGACATCGGTGTACCAAAAACGTCTAACCATAATGCCGTGTTAGTATAATATTTAATTTTAAAATAATGAACATAACGTGAGTCTCTACTGAAATAGTTAATACGATACATGTATATATATATATATATACATATGTTAACGAAAACAAAGACATCTTATTATTTAATAAGATTCATTAAATAAATTATTTAGTAAATTGTAAATATATTACATAATTAACATTATATTATCATAAGATAATAGAGATCGTTTTTTCTGCATGGTACCAGACCAGCGACTTATACAGTTTGTATTATTATTATTATAGGTAGATCGTAGGTATAATACGAATGAATGTTAGATACATTGCATATAATAATACAATAATAGTAAAATTTTCAAGTATCTACGACTTATACTTTTTGAATAATAACAATTATTTAAAATCGTTTAAGGAATCGTTACGCTATTTCATAACAATTTAAAATTCAAACTCACTTAAAATTTTTCCTATAATGATGCTTCGAGTTTTATCAATAGCTATTTGAAAGAAAACTTATGGAAAATTTAGTATTGTATTTTTAATCCTTAGTTATAAACACAAATAATTTTATGATTTTCAACTTTAAAATTACTTGCAAATTTTCGCATTTTCGACAAATTTTGTAATAATTTGAACTATACACGTTTATAAAAAAAAATTGTGAGTAACGATTTTTAATTTTTTTTAGCTACAATAAGAACAACTCATAAGGAATCTTGTATTCAATTTTCAAATTTTTTTGGTTATCCATAATTTTTTTATCGACACTTCAAAGTTTAAGAAAATTTAACTGTATATAGATAACACTTACATAAAAATTTGGTGAAAATTTCAAGTATTTACAGTGATTAATTTTTGAATTATAACCATAAAAAAAAAATCGATTTGGTCAAAAACTGGTTTTGCGTAAAAATTCCCGTTTTTCCTTAATTTTTTTTTTGAATTTTTCCTGTGCTTTTGAAAACTATTGGGTTTGAAATTGAAGCATTATTTCGACACGTTCTCGTGTACACAGACAAAAAAATAAATAAATAAACACAACATTGTAAAATCAATACATTCATCGCTCCGCTCAGAATCTAGAAAATAAAAATTTATATCATCAGAAAAATTTCTCTGTTGTATATAATTAATAGGTTTCGACTGAATCTATTGTAAAATTCTTAAATTATTGTAAGTGAAAAACAAATTCTGATTGGAAACAGTGTGTCAGACATTATACACATTATGTGTGATTATAATTCTAATAATATTTTACTATTTATTTTTATTTTATTTCATTTAATACGGTACGGTAAAGGGAGAACTAGTTTTTAACAAATAATACCACGTATTATACATACGTGTATATAGTCAATACCTATAACTATATAACTATTATATTATATTAATATTATATCATGATTCATGACGTATTATTATTAACTTGTATAAGTCAATGCCACTTACGTACCGCATAGTTTGTAAAATGGTGAAAATACATTTATCATCACTATAGTTGGAGAGTAATCTAAACATTTTTATGATTGCATTGTAATAAAAAATAAATATGTATGTATGTATAATATTAAAAAGGTTTCAAAACCTATGATTAATATATATATATTTTTGATACATCATACAATAAAATAACCCAAAAGTTATTAATATCATTAGTTTAATAAGCGTTCGTTAAAATTTAAATAATAACATAATATATTATATTATAATATATTATAGTATTACTATATATATATATATAGTAATATAAAACTGTAACCTCTCAGGGTCCTATTTTCAAATGTACATTGTTGTGTCAGAAATTAAATTTAAATCTTTTTAACTTCAATAATATTAACTCTTTAAAATCTTATATTAAGCTTAACCAGTTTGATTATGTTACACTTAATTATGATTTGTAAGTTTTTTTTTTTTTTACTTCATTCTCTCATGTTGTATTAAATTTTTAAGTCAGTTCGTTTATATATTATAATGTCATAAGAAACTCTCAATTCTTTGCACAAGCTTCTTTTAGCTTTTTACAAGTGAGTCAATATAATTTATTCTTACTTTGTACTTACTATTACTTTCTTGTATCACTGACAACTTATATAAGCAAAATAAACTTATTATTATTATTATTTTAGGTTTATAATACTCAGTTTTAAATTGAAGATTGATAAAAAAGTAAAGAAGTGCTTTAGTATTTATTTTTATATTTTTCTACACGAAAGTAATTTTTTCCTTTAATCTCTAAGTAACGGATAAACGAGTAATTGATGTTACACTAGTAATGATTTATTTGTTATTGCTGTAATATATTTAAATAACGTCGTTACAGTTAGTATTATACTTGAGTCAACGAAAACGAGTTACTTCATTAAGTTCCTGTAACGTTTGTCGAAATACTTGTTATGTGAGTAGCGACGTAAGTCTTTGAAGTTACCGTCGCTCAAGCGGATGTATGTTGTACGCACATAAATGAGCCGTACACGCCGAATTCGCTTTTTGAATATCTATATGCGTAGTTATTATGCGTAAATTTATAGAAATAACACGAAACACTACGTAAACGGTGACAATCAACGGGATCCGTCGTAGGTGATATAACGCTCAAACGATTTTGATACACGAATCGGAAACGGAACACGTTCAATGGTAAAGGGAGATGGGTGAAATTTACGACGCTTCGTGACTTCACCGCAATCGCAGCCCTTCCGGCTCGTAAGTATGTCGTCGGTGGTAAATGCGTTTCGAATACATTTACCTGCACTACAGCTGAAGGTTTTGTTTATTTTATCGATGTACATCAGCACTGTACACAAAGGGGAGCCAAAAAAAATTTCGTCATTTAGAGGCATGTTAAAGAAAGAAGAGAGTTAGTAATTTTAGTTTATAAAAACAATTTTTAATTTGCAGTGAATTTTACATGAGATAAAAAAGCCAAAGGTTGGAAAGTTAATGAAAATAATAAAATTGACTTAAGTTGGTGAAAGTAAGTCAACGTTAAGAACGTTAAACAATAAGTAACAGTTAACAAACAATAAATTCAACTCTAAAAGTTAAAAGTTAATGCGGAGAAAAATATTAAATTGATACGGTTAAAAATAAATAAATTATTTTTTTTTCCGTGTAAATTACACATTCCAAAGTCATAGTGTAACTTTCAATTTTTTGAAATGATCATTAACTATAAATGTACATATTATTATCCTTCTTAATGCAATCCAATACCTATAGTGGTTTAACAATGATTAATTATTACGTGTTTGTATCAACTAAATTATTATTATAAATTACCTTTACCCACTTAACCTTGGAATACGTATTTGGGCATATGTTTATAAATTACAAATCTATTCACTTAGTATTACAATCAACAACTTATAAAGGATAATTTTAATGAAATCTAGGCTATACTAAGTTAGATAACTTTATAATGACTATGTTTGAAATTACTTTATAACAGTTAAGTTTAAAGTCAAGCATAGCAACTATGCTAATATATTGTTAATAATTATTTTAATAAAACTTATATAAAACATTATATTACTTTTTTGAATTTAAGGTATGAATTTTATATGAGAAAATTTTAAAATGTTAGCTACTTTAATGAAATTCTTAAATATTGTGTTTAAACATTTAAAAGAAAATTAATTGTGGCAATAATGTATTTTCGATATTTTCAACATGAAAGTTTTTAACCAAAAACAAAAGTTTTGTCATGTATATAAATAATAAAAAAATAAAGTAGTTAAATCAAAAATTATTTAATGTCGTGTATAAATGTTAATATGAATATTTTATGTAAATTTTAAGTATTTAAATTTATTCATTTTTAGTGACAACAATAAGACGAAATTGGTTTAGTCGAAAATTGGGTTTTCTTGTACTTTATTTTTATTTTAAATAGTACTAGGTATTTTTATTATATTTTGGACCTTCTAAAGTACCAAGTAGATTTTAAATAATATATATTAAAAATTATAAAAATTCTTTTTAAATACAAAAATATAAAAATAATATAATCGAAAAATCAATGCATTCACCTCGTTGCATAGAATCTAAAATAATAAAGTATATAAGTGTACTGAATTATTCAGAATATTGAGAAAACGCAAGTAACTTAAAGTCTTCTTAATAAAAATAACAATTTATTAATTAAAATAACATATCATGTAACCACGAAATTCACTTTTCTCGATAACAAAATGTGAACTATAGACCACTATCTAAATCCACTAAATTATGCAAAGGTCTAAAATATTATGTGTACAAAATATTATTAAATTTTAATAAATCCCAATGTATGATAAAATTATATCTCCGTTAATAATTTTATAAACATCACACATTGATAGCTTACTATAATACCGTGTGTTAATTTAAAATAATTAAAATACTTCGAACGTGTTATTTTATGAGGTATATAAAACCAATTACATTATAATAATCCGTTTTGAATAAACTACGATTAGTTGCAGTTATTAGTGATTTTCCAATGATTATTTAAAGATTTAATTTTGAAATTATAACGAAAAATCGAATAGAAAAAACTACTGGTAAAAGAAACTTCGTGTCGCATTATATTTGATTGTTTTATTTTATCACAAAATCTGTGTTTGAAATAATTTTGTTTTTATACTTAATGGCACTGTGAATTAAAAATGGGAACTTAAAAATGTTTTAATTATTATTGTATATCATTTAAAAAATGATAAATTAAAAATTAACAATAAATCAACAATGTTGAGCTTGTTATCAAAATCTTGTATTTTAATAAATAGTTAGATATAACTATAATATAAATAGTTTAACAAATTAATTTAAATTTATCAAATCTGATTACGAAAAAAAAATAATAATAATAATAAAAAAAATAGAAGTACTTAAACGATTTCAAAAAATCGAAAATGTGATACATTTCTAAGATTGCAAAATGTTGTGTATGTAAGTTACAAATTCTAAAATATTTAAAATCAATACAAGGTTATATTAACAAATTCAGATATATTTTACAATGTTAACATGTGCGAATATTAAAATAAAAATCAATTGTAATAGTTTGACACTTCTTGCAGACAGAAATCTAGATTTTTATTTTCCCTAGGATAAGAGATAATACTTTAACATTTATTGTGTCATTTTAGTGTATTGTTTTTCTTATAAAAAATAAAATTATTATATTTTAATTTGAAAATTGAAAAGAATGGGCATTTGAGTTACACGTATAAAAAAAACGTAGAAAGTTTGTGTGTTTTTCCCTTTAAAAGAAAACATATATCTTATATATATAAATAAAATTCATTATTCTAAAACTATTCTACCAGCCACTGAAATATAGAAACATTTTTTGACAACTCGATTTAGCTCGAATAACTGTTTTGTTTTCTAGTTATTCCATGTTATAAATTCTTATATAAATATAAAATACAAAATTGTTTTATCGAGAAAGATTTTATTTTTTTTTTTATAAAAGCATATTTAACTCTAACTGTATACAACAATAAGTCAAGGAATAAAAAAAAACGGACCTGTATTAAGTATCTATTTGAACTTTGAGCTATGAAGTGACAATATAACAGAGGTGACAGTTCTACTAATATATTTTTTATTGGAAAAATTGATATAGTAATATTAATATAACATAGTATATTATACAATATGTATACTATTATAAAATTCATTAAAAATAAATGAAACAATTAAAAAAATTAGTATTAATCAGAATGAAAAAAAAAATTTACACATAATAATAAATGCCTTATTAAATCATTTAGCTTTTTAAAAAACTGAATCAGACGCAGAATTAGTAGAATCATATTGGCGCGAAACACTGGAATAATATTGATAATTAATTAGCAATCAATTTGATGATTTAAAATAATAAATAGATTTCCACAAATAAATAAAACTAGAAAAACTTCTGAAGGATATCAATAGAGTAGTAAATAACCAATCGATAGGGAAATTTATTTTCACTTTTGAAAAAAAAAAAACATTTTACACAGTCATAGTATTTACACGTGGTAATTGACCTAAAAACTAAAATAATTTTAACCTTTTAGAGTTTAATCCAACATATACAATAATAATAGATGCACGTGTAAAGGGCTTATGAAGACCAAAAAGTTTTTAAATACAGTTCAATACGTATAGTTGTAATTATGTAAACAACTTTTCAGTTTTCTTTCAATAACAATACACTTACATTACGTTTACATTAACATTTTTTTTTTTTTTTTAATTACAATTTTGCAAGTAGTAAGTGACTACCTATTTACCTATTTGTTAATGTTGTTTTTATCGTTAGGTACACCGTGGTCGACGTGATATGTAGCTATTAGTTTAACTTTTTACTGTTTTACACAATGTACTCTGATGATTGTAAAAATGTTCGCTATATTTATACGACGAGTCCATAATATAATTTTTCCATAACACTCAAAGGGTACTTACAAATGACCGTTATAGTATACGGTCGCTAGGTATATACCTTGAAATGATTATGTTAACATTGAGTTCGAAACGTTGCACAGTGCACGTTTTATCTAACATTAAATAATATAGGACTATGGTAATGGATTAAAACACGCAAAATAGTACACTTTTGAGAGGCGTTCATAGTGAATTTTAATACTTAATCGTTAAATCTACGACGTTGTAATGACGATTTATTTTCGTTTAATACGCAAATCGGTTCACCCAAACTATGATAAAATGGTAAAAGCGATGATCGAAATAAATCGTGGGTTGACTTCAAAATTCATACCAACGAGTAACATATTATACGTTTTTTGTCAAAAGCATAGACCGACAAATAGGTCACATGAAATCTATAATCCAATAAATTCTCTTCAAACTAACTCCAAACTATTAGAAAGAATTTACGTTTAACGGAATAAAATCGTTTTTTAAAAATTAACCTACCTCGTCAATTTGGATTCTGTAAATCGTCCTGTTCAACAAGTAACCAAGTGCAATAAGTATTCAAAAAAATAATTGTTTACCGATTAACAAGATATTATATTAATAATAATAGTCTTCTTTAACATGACACGAACTAATGAAAAAAATACTCACCAAAATATTCTATACCTATACAGACTTGCATATTTTCATTATAGCTCTACGATATACTATTTTCCACACATTTCGATTACGACTATAGTAAGCATATAATATAGCTCTAAATAACTCTTTATAAAAATAGGATTTCCTACCACAAAAGTTAGACGTCGGACCCATCCGGTTTAACATATTTATTCCGTCATGTTATCCAACTAACTACAAGTGTATGCGGGCCACACCACTATCGTAACACAACTTACACAACATATATAAATCTAGAATATTTAATAAATAACCTAAAAACTCAATAGATCCGATATTAAAACGGTTCATAAAATCTAAACTCAATTAAACCTTACAAACGTGAAGCAAACATATTTACCAGAGGCGATATGTAAACACATACTAAATAACAATTCATAATCAACCACAAATTTGAATTATATAAGGATAAAACAATAAAATACGTCAGAGTTTTCATAAAAATAAACCAGTCATATAATCAATAACACAGTCATAACTACGAATAGTTTATAAATAGAAGTGTTAAATGAAAATGTTAAGCTCCAAATAAATTATACCCTTTAAAACTAAAAATTAAATGTTCACGAATAATATAATCAATAATAGGGTCACTCATACTCATGTCAACTGTGAACTGTTGCTGTATATCATAAAGAATAGTATACTAAAAAGTAAAAATAAATAAATAAAATAATTTTTTTCAGAATATATCAAATATTTAAATGATTAATGAATAAACGTATAACTCCCATACTCACAACAAAATCGGGAAAAAAATATTCTTGGAGATCCTGAGATAATAATAATAGTAAAAATTAAAAATATCCGATTGAAATAACTCCTATTTCAATACTCGAGATATATAGTTTTTCAATCATCAACTTACGTATTTGTATAATGTTGTACATTCAAATAGTATATATTAATTTTCATGTCGTATAATATATTATTATTTTTTATTTTTTTTTATATGTATTTGAAATGAGTTTTTAAAGCTTATAATATACAATATAACGTGTTTAAAGAATAATCAAATCCAAAATTGAAATTTGATTTATAAAATTAAAACTTGTAGCTAAAATTACATGACAATTTTTCTTTTAATGACCATTGTTAAACTTATGATATTATAATACATCTGTGACGTATAAATTATTTTATTGCGAATGAATTCAATTTAAAAACCACGTGAAATCGAACTAATAGTATTTAACGGCGCTTACGTGATTACGTTTACGGCGAAGCCTTCCACCGGTTGACGTCTTTCCGCATTAGCGCCTAATGGTTATACGTACTCTATATTATAATATGCATATTTAATAATAATAAAAAAATAAATATTGGTAGTTAATACGCATTACATTAGAGTGTAATTTAAAATTTTATGCCATTTTTACGGTTTGCACTATAATATTATTGTTATGATTTCATAATCATCAATAATGGACATAGATTTATTCGTGCATGCGTGAGCGTGAGTGTATGTGAGTATGAAAAATACTGTGGCAAACTTACATTATCTTGAAGAACGGAAGACCGGATATCCGTAGCATCGTTTTTCAGATAACCTCCAGTGGTAAGTTTCTGAGAGGCTTTTCCCATTATGATCATATTCTCAAATGACATGCTGTGTAGTTGCAATTTGCATGTAGTCTGAAAACATATATTATTAACCCATTAACAACAAGGTGTAATATAATAATAATGTTAGCACCACACGAGTTACAACTTTCAAGTTTGTAGCACATTATAATATTGTCGTTATGTGATATTATCATTATGGTCGTACGTATGCCATTATATTAATATTATTATCGCAAACAGCCTTTGTGCAGCAGCTGAGAAATCATAAGCTCTAAGATAAATTAAAAATATAAAACCAAATGATTGTAAATTGTTTTATAAAACACTTTAGCAAAGGACTAAAACTTTTTAATTTAATACGGAAGAATAGTTTAAGTGACAACGTTAAAATAATCGAATTTTTTTTTTCATCATTACTTCCGGTTTAAAAAATAATTCCTAATAAATGTTAATTAAGTGGTGTATAATAATATGACTAAATTTGAGCTTGCGTAAGTTTGAGCTTACACAGATTGCATAACTATAAAATCTACCACCTCATAGTATTATAATATGTAATATTTTAAATTAATCAATAATGATTTACATATACTTCGTACTTTTCGAATTTTAATTACATAATTATTTATTAAAATATTTTTTTTCTAATAAAAGTATAATAATATGAGATTTAATAAAAAAAAAAATAATGCTCATTTTTTCACAATAAGTCTGTAGAAAAATATTATGTGAATCACTCGTACGGAATTTTTATATTATCATTAATTAATCAAGATACTCCCATATCAAAATTAGGTCCTTGTAGGTTATAGACAATTTTAAATTTAAAGAGACTTTACTCGAAAATATTTTGTTGAAAATCACTGTGCTGTTTATCCTCAAAAATAGCTCATACATCCAACATTCTATCGGCCCTTGTATAGTCACGATATATTATTTGAACTAACATTACTATACCACTCAAATGTGTTTTTAGAAAAAAAAATATAATTTAAATAATCATTGTTTTAGTAAAGATATATTAGACCAAGAAAAATCATATTTGGATAAAGAACTGCTCATCATCTCTGTTGTTCGGGAAAATTATATATTTGCATTAACTAAGGCGGCCGGTAAAAAACATTAGAAACACTAATTCACAATTTTAATAATACAATATTAAATGCGATCATGTTTGACTTGAGTTGTATGTCGGAATCTATAATTTATAGGTTACGTAAATAAAACTAAACTATTAAGTTTTGTTTTGTTTTTTCATCGGAGTAAAGTAAAAAAAAAAAATCACATTAATTCAATTAAGAACAGTGTTTTAGTTTGACTGTAAATATCTTAGGCTGGTCATATTTATTTTTCAGTTTACACATAGTTTCATCACTTAATAAACCACACACACACGTCACATTGAATGACATATTTAAACTGTTAAACCCTACAATCGTTTTTGCCAATTTATTCGATGTAATCAATTACCTACGTTTCAATCGGAACATCACAACATAACTATTGATTATTGTGGTATTGAGTTCAAAGGTAATCTTACGAAACGTACACTTATTTCGATGTTAGGAACAACAACAAAAAAAAAAAAACAAATTTCATCAAACTTAATTTATCGACATTTTTTATGAAAAAAATCTAAAATAGAATTATAAGATATCTGAGATACTGAGCACGTGACAATTAATATAGCTTTATTGTGTTTGTTTAATAAAATTATATGCATGTAGGGTGGTATGTTTAATTGATTAAACATAATATTATTATCCTTGTAAAAAAAAAAAAAAAAACTCAACAGAAAAATATAACGATATCGGGAGAATAAATCAAAAATAACGTGAAATATGTGAGCAATGAAAATTGTGACACGGCTGTGCAGGCATAATAAACAGTAGGTATTTAGAAACCTAAATCAAATCCGTTTTTTTTTTTATTTTAACTCGAAATTGTCCGACATTTTAATCCCTAAAGACTCATTTTCACGATTCCGTCGGTTTAATTTGTTATCTGCACGAAATGTTTCGTAAACAGAAATCGATATTTGGCTTTTGTTTTCTTTCGATGTAATGAAAAGAAGAGGTAGCGGGGACATATCAATTCAATTTCTTTCGGTTACATTCCTATCGGGGAAAAGGACTGTTTGTGTGTACATTGGAGTTCAGGATCGGCAATGTAATTTACCATAATAAACACGCCTACCCAATATGGGAACATTTTTCACAAAAAATATTCATACACAACAACAACAATACGTTTCACTATTGTATGGATATAATCTAATAATGCGATATGATATATATGTACGTGTGTGTGTGTCACAACAGACCTGTTCAAAAATCCATATCGTCATAAAATACATTATTCGTATCACACTAAATAATAATAAAACATATTATATAATATTATTTATTGATACATGACTTAACAATTATAATATTGTATTGTACTCCTGTTTATGAGGATTTAAAGATCTTGCCTCACGTTTTTTTTTTCCCATTATCCACATTTTGTTAAATAAAATTGGTGTAAAACCAAAAATTTTCGTGTGAAATTCAAAATAAAAAAAATGAAATTATCGTTTTTGTGATTCTTGTGAGTATGAGATTGATAATTTTATTCATAAAACTAATTTCGGTAAAATGTTAAAAAATGTATTCGCCGAATTTGATTTCATTTTATACCATATAAATATTATAGAGACATAAAATATATATGAGTACCAATATGTATAATGCGTGAGTAATTATGCATAGTGTTCATGCACATTACAAGATGGAAAACTTTATATTAAAGATTCATACACAACTTTGACTTACGTAATTCTACCTATCTCTAAATTATTACATTCCTTATCACTATTGATCACAGTAAGTATACAATATACATATAATATTATTATAACGCCATAATACTGCATAATAATTATTAATAACTATTATTATGTCTTTCAGTATATTACACACGTAATATAGCATGCAATGTTGATCTTCAGGCTGTATTTGTTGTACTGAAGATAATAATAATAGCAACAACAACATAATATATTATATATTGCAATACTCACATTGAATACCATGTGCTCTTGTATGAACTTTTGTATAGTGTAAACGAGGTCTTTAATTTCAAAGTTCATAATATCCAAACTTTTCAACAGCTGTTCGTCTTTTTCACTGTATCCCAAGAATAGAAATACGCCCGGTACAAGCGTATACGAACCTGTTTCGAAAAATCACATGTACATCATTATTAAAATATTGTAAATTATACACTTTACACAAACATTTTATTTATTATTTTATTTTTATTTTTTTAGGGGAGCTTCTCATAAAGAAAATTACAACATTACAAGAACTATCTGGTAAGAAAATTTTAATTATATATTGTATTGTATGACTGAATTATGAAAATAATATTTTATTCCCTACGATTATAAACATGTTGACATATTTATTTTATTGTCACTCGAGTTGAAGTATTAAATTTTATTTTCTTAGATATTTTTATGTACTGTATGTAATTAACTGTATGACTCATATAATACTATAAATATAAGGTGAGAGAAATTAAAATAGTTTTTCTATTCGTTGTAGATGAGTCGTGTGAGACGTTTGAAAAATCGAGAATAGGTTTCAAACGAATTATTTAAATTTATAACATAAAAGAGAATATAATTAAAAAAAAAAAAATAAAACCCCGAGAAAAATGAATGTCTTGTATAGCTAATGAATTTGAAAAATATTCACAGTCAGCGGTTACCACACATAATTCTCAAATAATATTATGGCCATCAAATTTTATCCTACACCTATCCACCACACAAAGTAACGATTTTTAATATCCAAATCGGCAGGTAAGCGATTTTGATGCGCGTACATAGATCTTCTCAGTTTTTTAGGTTAAAACGATAATAATTCAATATTGTCATAATATCATACCCATTTTTGGTCGCATGCAAATAAATCGTCCAACATAGCACATGCAACGACCACGAAATGCGATATATGCTGGTGACTCGTGATGGTAGTACGCTATTTCCGTTTCACAAGGTTCGACTTCCACGCAGATGGTCTGACATGTCAGGCTTTCGCCAGTCTTACAGTGGCACACCTCGGAGCACGAGTTGTCCTCCAAACTGTGTAGCTACATAATAACGAAAAACAAAAGTCCATAAAATCACTGTTTATTATATTTTTAAGGAATATCCGGTATACTATGTACAAGATACAACAGTCATTTTATCAGAATATGTATAGGGTTTTTTCAAAAAAATTATTCTTTGGAATTAAGGACATTAACGTGCACTAAAATATTTTAAGATTGAAATAAATACAATTTTCTAATTTATTATATAATAGTGATGTATGTGTAAATTGTAAATAGATCGTTTTAGATTTGAGCTCTTACTATAATATTTAATCAAATAGGTTTTATCTGTATAATCAAAAAATAATAATTGCAAATAGCAATAAATCATATTAAAAGTGTCAACCATACAATAAAAATACAAGAACAAAAAAGTTCCAACTAAGTGAAATATATATATTCACAACCAAAATGTTTTATATTTCTGTTATTAGAACTTTTTGTTCCTTAGCAGACATTTTTTACTTAATCATTTTTTGCCTGTTAAGTTTGGATTAGTTCAGACCTAAATCCTAAACTATAAGACTATACGGTAGAAAAACTTTGATAACTTTTAAATGTGACAATCATTAATTACAAAAGAAGATATAACAGTTTAAAGTTTAAAATTAATCTCATGAACAATTTTCTATTTTGAGAACTTTTTTTATTTCTGAGCCCATCAATCATAACGAAACACAATGTATAGAACAATACAAAAAAGTTGCAGTAACATACATTTTTATTTTTATACATCGAATAAAGTATTGTGTCAAACATTTTTTCTTGAATATTTTGGATTTTGATCATAATATTATATAACTTGAACTTATTTTGTTTTAAACACCCATACTTTTAGCCTAATTTCCATGTGCCTAACTAATACGATTAATCGTATTAAATGTATTATATGTTACTCACCCTGATTACGTCACCTTCAGACATGAATTGTTTGTTGTAGTGTGGCGATCTCTGCAAACTGCATCCTCCTATAATTATATATTTTGGTATTTTATTACACCATTGGACGTTTTAAATAGCATTACATAAAAATTAAAAGATGTATCGTTATGAGTTTTAAATAAACGATATATTTTATTCATATTTGGTGTATCAATGTGTTTATTTAAATAGTATAAATAAAACCCTATTATTTTATTCAAAAGAATAAAGCTACCAGTAATGTTTAGTTAATGATATAATTTGGTTTTAGATTTTTATAAAATAAATTTCAATTTCAATTTCATATTTTTATTTTAGTAAATAGCTATGCACTGCACTGTGTTAAGAATATGATTTATATTATGGATTTAATTTGTATAGAAATATATAATGAAGTACAAGTATACAATGTAAACTAATCAGAATTATCATAATTATATATACAAAATATTAATTAGAACTAAAGTTGGTAGTAATTATTTAATTTGATTTGTCGTTTCTAATCATGCAGATATACCACACAATATATATTTCAATAGATATAGTAAACACAAAACTAGGTATATACTTTTAAGTTAATATAATAAAATACATTGGGTAGGACAAAATGTCTTTTCGGGTTTTGTTGTTTAATTTCCATAATATTATTATTCGGTGTTTCAAATTGAACACTATTGCAGAGTGAACAATTATTAACTCACGCAAAGGAATTTGAGAGGCGAGTGAGAGGGAAGTAGATTCAGTTGTCGAAACGGTGCTGATGGATGTTGTCACGGCGGTGGTTGCCACCGAAGTTGTAGTAGTTTTGGGCGTGGTGACCGCAGCGGTCGTGGTATCAGACCGAAATTTTTTGCCAGCAACCAGTACTCTGACTGTGGTCGTAGTTTGAACTTCCATTGCTTCGGTCGACGGCACTGCCGATGACAGAGGTCTGACCGCAATCGCAGTAGTCGGGTCGTAATGATCGACCGCCACTGCGGTAGTTGTGTAAAAGTGACGCGATAATAATTTCACTGAGTCCTTTATCTTGGTCATATGAAAATCCCTCTGTGCTTCAACTGTAAAACGGCAATCCAAAAACGGTTTAAATGTGTATAACATAATATTTTTTACCATAAAATAGTCTGATATTATAATTTATCAAAATTATAAAATTACGGTTTGTATTATATTCAGATCATTCATAACACGTTGATTAATATTGATATTATTAGTATTTAATAGGTAATTGGAATTTTTTTTTATAATTGTCAACAGTTTTAAGAACATCTAAGCTGAAAATAAAATAACTTCACGTCGACAGTTCACTGCTAACATTAATAAAATATCAAAATCCCCAGTTCGATATTTTTCTATAAAAAACCTATGGAATAAAATGTATATATATATATTATAGATATATTTTATACCCTAAAAACGTCGCAGGACTACCATTATAGCGCATACATCATGTAAGTCCGTAACCATTTATTTCTTTTTTTCTAACATTTAGAAATAAAAATACACTTAAGTACCTATAATAAAAGTGACCTATGAATATAAGGAATTATATTACTGCTATAGGCAATATTGCTAAAAAATCTCATTTTATCGGCTGAGGACGTTCTAACAAAGCATTATAATACAAAAATGCTCATACACTCTCACTCATATTTAGAAAAATAATATTGTATCTATTAATATTGATATTTTTATTATGTGAATAAAATTTACTGTAGGTAATAATTTTTATTATCCCATTGAAAACATAAATAATAATGCGTACAATTCAGTTATAATAGCAGATAGTATCTAATAGATACCTATCAATCATGCCATTCCACTCAACACAACGTACTTAATAAATGTTCATATTACAGATGCCTATAATTATTGTAAGTATTTAAAATATTATTTCACCTTTATTGAGATGAATCATCATTATTTAAAAATATATTATCTGAGTTGCTAATAATGCATAGAAAATAACTGTTTATAATTTACCTATGTGGAAATAATAATTGCATTTTACATATTATTATTTTACTTAAAATAGATTAATTATGTAATATTTATACATATCATAAACTATATATAAAAAAAAATTATTATAAAATTATTTAATTATACATAAATATATTATACACATATATTATATACTTCAGTTACATCCCATATATTATACATTTGGCTCTAGTAGTAACATGTAATTGGTTATGGGTATATTATTTCTTTAATAATAGGTTTAAAATGAAATATTCACTACTCATATGTAAATAATTTAAATTTGTATTTGCATGCAATAATAATTTTTAAAAAGTAATAGCAGATTGCTGAGGTAGTAAAAATATAAAATAGGACTGAATGACTATTGGCTTAAATTATTGTATAATTTATATTTATATGTCATAACATTTTGAATAGAAAACATAATTATTATAGGAAGTACCTACCAGCATTTTATTATTATTATTATTATTAACGATCATAATAATTAACATTAAATTTAATGGCTATAAATTATAATACATCTAATTAATATATTGTTTTTATATCTAAAAAAAAATTAGGTATATACATTTTACGTTACAATAATAGCATATATTGTACATATAAAAAAAAAATAAAATAAAATATTAATTCTCTTGATGAGTTCAGGATTTGGTCAAAGTGAAATAAATGTTAAAGGATTTTAGTGTATTTTATTTTTTAAGTGAGGATAATAAGGTGGTCGGTATATTAGTGAGATCTTTAATAATATGTTTGACTGTAAGTATACTATCTCACGTGTTATATATATTGGCTGTATTTTTTATTTTTTTTCATTTAGGTGTTCATGAATAAAATGAGTCATGTATGATTCATAAAACAATATTTATACTTGAATGATGACACTCAATCAGATTATCAAAACATTGTTTGTCTATTATCTGAACTCTAAACATCGGAGTTATACGGAAACAAGTCCGAGCACTAACCTGAAGTTATATGTTTTTTTACGGAAACGTTTATCACCGTGGTCATCTTAAATGCCATCATCACCGACAACCACTCAGTTCCGTAGCCCAATTTGACTAATGTGATGTCTAATATAATTATTGGTTTTTTTATTTTCTAATTAAATAAGTTTTTTGCAATTCAATAATATTGTACTTTTCGTTCACTTTTTGATAAAATTTTTGGCAATGAGTTTCTTCCTTTTTTATGTTATAAAAATCAATCAATAACATAACATAGGTACAAATATTTTTTTTTTTTTTTAGTTAAAATTTTGATACATTTTTCAAAATAGTTTGATGCCTTTTTTGTGTGTGTGTATTGGTATATACGTATTTTGTTCAGTATTTTTCAAGTTATTTACATTTACTTTATTTTAGATAGATTATCTTCAATTAAGTATCAACTTCTTAAATTTAGCTTCAGCCTAAGTTTGTTCTAACTTTATTCATTTTCATATGACAGCATAGTGTGTTATAATTGACAAAATAATGCAAGATGCCAATCTTCAACAGCAGTGTTATTAGTTTATAGCAGTTTAATCTATTATTACATCTTCATGCAGCATACTACTATCAGTAATATCCAATAGAAAAATTGATTTTCTTTTATTTCTGCGGACTTAACGACCAATCAAAGTATCTTATAAATTAACCTTATTGAATAGAAAAATAGTTGCAGTACTAATTATGTAATTTCCTGTGAAATGAGTTTAATAAAGCCATATTATAGAGGCCTTGATTTTGAATGATTATTTTAAGTAGTTTATGTTGTTTTTTTAGAAAATGTATAAGGATTTTTTTTTTGGATTTATTATAATTTATAATATTAATATACCTATCAATTTACTATTCAATTTTATTTTACTTGAGATTAAAATTCATACTTGAATTGAATTGAATAATTAATAAATCCTTTTATAACTATTTAGTATCACTTTAATATCTGTCTTTTCGTTTTGAAATAACTAATAAGCGACAACAAATTGTACTGTTACAGGATCTATCAATGTCGATATATCATATCATATTATAGTGTTGTGTTATTATGATGCCTATCTATTAATGTTTATTCAAAGTATATTTTTTAGTATAGACATACAACTTTCCAATATCAATAACAGATAATAGCAGATAATACTTCCATACATTTATAATGTATAATATTTAATAATTTCATTAATTATGTCATTATATTGTAGTTTAATAATCCCAATTAGTTTGTTGAAGATTTTCAATCTGATTCAACACCCTTTATATTATATTATGAAATTTTCAGAATAGCAATAGAGTATTATAATACTCCTCAATTAAATCTTTAAAATTTAGAATTGTAATAACTTAGATTTTATATTATTCTTATTTCAATTTACGTAAATAGCTGGCTGCTAGAATTATTGCCAGAACATATATAATTATCATTCTATATAATTTCGTATAGATATTTCACGATGTAGACCTAATATAACATTCAAAAGTACAACATCAAATTGAAATGACATTTCAAATACATTACAAAGACATTACAAAAAACTTTTTTTGTAACTTACAAAGAAGTTCAGAAATCCAAATTCAAATTGCGGGTGCTGGGGTGACGTCAACCCAGCACCCGAAATCTTTAAAAATGATTATTTTGACTTAAAATTTTCACAACATTTTGTAACCATTTTGTAACGATTTGTAATCCAAAATTTGAGATTCCTGACTTAACTCCGTTCCCGTAAAACCGGATACAAGTTGACCGGGTGCCAGCGAGACGTCACGCCAGCACCCGAGTTCCTTTCAAAATGATTATTTTTACTTGAAATTTTCACAACATTTTGTAACCATTTTGTAACGATATATAATCCAAAATTCAAGATTCTTAACTTAAGTCTAATCCCGTGAAACACGATTTAAATTTGGCGGTCATCATTGTGACGTCACACGTGTACCCAGGTATTCTCCAAAATGATTATTTTGACTTGAAATTTTCACAACATTTTGTAACGATTTGTAATCCAAAATTTGAGATTCCTGATTTAACTCCGTTCCCGTAAAACCGGATATAAGTTGACCGGGTGCCAGCGAGACGTCACGCCAGCACCCGAGTTCCTTTCAAAATGATTATTTT
>VUJU01002138.1:0-42027 GCA_009835225.1 Aphis craccivora | reverse complement strand
AAACGGAAGTTATGCATATTGTTATTAAAGTAAATTACCTTAGGTATAAGTTATCATTTTGTAAGTTTTTTATTTCGTTTGTTATAATAAATACTATAAAGCAAATTATTGTAAATATTCAATGAATCATTGTCAATAATCGATAGCATAGTAATGATTAATATTATGTTTTGAAGAAACTGATACAATTATTTCTTATAAACTAAATAATTTTAAGACATGCACTTTAGTCTTGGGTGATTCTCATATATAATAAAAATTCTTATGATTTATCGAATATTTTCATAAATATAAGTATTGTGAATACATTTTATAAATAGGTAATACAATTTATAGCTATGTGCCTACATTAACTATGTTTTCTGACGAATCAATTGTGATTCTTATTTCTTATTCAATAACACTATTTCGGGATGTTTATAGAAATAATAAATCTACTGAAGCACTTTTTTTTATAACTAATATTTCTATGAGATTCATTAGGTATTTTTGCACTTTGATCAATTGCTAATTAAAAATTGCTTGAAAAAAACATTTTCTTGACATCTACCGTTTGATGATCGGAAAACGGATTTTGTGCTTTTAAGTTTGTTATAAATCAAAAGTTACGCATATATAAGTCTGCATTAAAATTATATTCAAAAATGCTTGAAATATAATAATATAATTCTTTCTTAACAGTTTATTGCTGCTGACTGTCTGTTTCATAGTTTCATTGTTAAACATCGATTTAAAAACAATAATATTCTAATGAGAATATTATTAAATTAAAAATAAAGGTTGATGAAAAATAATTTGGAACCTGAAAAGTGTGATTTCGTTTCAAGTGTTGTACCGTCGCTGTAATAATGCATACAGCGTATTATGGTTGATAAATTTAGCGTAATTCTAATACCATTATACTGTTTATATTAGTGTTACGTGGTAGGTAACAGTTAAACATTAGGTATATAATACGGTGTAGCAGTGACATACTAACACCAAATTGTGGAATATGAGAGGACTTAGATGAAAAATAATATTAGACAAGACACTTACCTATTAGTTATACCGAGTACAATTTAATGTATATTAAAATAAAATGTTAATATAATATAATTAAAAATAATATTTTACTTTACCAATGATGTATAATAGCTATAGATATACGGGGTAAGAGTTGAACAAAACTGATTCAGCACGCGAATATGTAGCAAGCCGAAAGATTATATTGTTATAATAATTATAAATTCTGTTAAGTGATAAAAATAGTAAAATATAAATACAGTAGCATCGTTATACCATATAATACAATTCTGATAATAAATCAAAATTTCCGGTAAAAAAGATTTTCCGAAAAACAAAACTGAAAAAACCTGGCTTATATGGAATAACTTAAAGGTACTTAAAATGTATTAATTAAATTCATACGCATAATATGATTATTGATTAATAACAATTATTGGCTATGCTATTTTTATAAAAAATATCCATGTTGACATTTGACGGTACCACTGAAATACTGAATATGTTATTTTATTAGAAAAACAGTATATGTATACATACTAGTAAACTACATTTTTATTTTCTACTTTACTGAACACCCTTTTAAATTTCAAGCAGAGCGATGAATGTATCTATTGATTTTACAATGATTTGTTGTTTTTTGTGTATGTGTGTGTAGTAGATATACTCGATAAGCAGTCAAAAATAACCTTGATTTTTAACATTTTGATCTCTTTTTCTGCCCATCCAACATTTTGGTCCTTTAAAAACAAATTCAAAAACCCGACGTAAATATCTGACAAAGTATTTTAAGCGCGAATGATGTAGTTGTTAAATATAATGATACGTACGTGATGGTAAAAAAATTCTCGTTCACGCACACAATTAAATTTTTTAGTGGCCGTCAAGAATCTTTCTTTTTATGCAAGCCCCATCGCTGTGTAAACCACTTAATAACTATTGCGTACCACTTGACTCTCTAATGGCCAAACTGTTTTTAAACGTTTTAACACAAATTTGAAGTCGTATGTTTACATCGGACGTTTCATCATGGTACTGCTGTTGTAGGTATATTATATTATTATTTCAGTACGTGACTGAAGGACGGTCACGTTGCAATAACAACTACAAGTGAATCATTAAGCCCGAAATATGATTCACCAAACGCATGCTCATCCCTTTTTCGTCCTATAATAATAAATTATGA
The DNA here is from genome assembly GCA_009835225.1 of Aphis craccivora. Taxonomy (NCBI): domain Eukaryota; kingdom Metazoa; phylum Arthropoda; class Insecta; order Hemiptera; family Aphididae; genus Aphis; species Aphis craccivora. Next base: position 39,836 of record VUJU01002138.1, on the reverse strand, counting down.
ACTTACTTAAATTATGATTTTTATGTACCTACTTAGATTTTTCATACCACAGATTGTCCTGTGACAACACAGTTCTTTATTTACAAACGGTAAACCATTCATTTTTACTATTAATAATTATTTAAATAGTTAGATGGTTTTTTTTTTTTTTTGAACATGTTATTTTTAAATCGTAGTTTGGTCGAGTAGGTACTTTTTGATATATTATATTTTATGAATTAAAATTAAATTTAAATAAGAAAAACATTTTTAACTTCGGTACCATATAGTAATATATATTTTATATATGTTACGGATCAGTTGAGTACTACTGTCACAAAAAACATAAACCAAAACTATTCAAATAATAAAATAAGTAAAATATTATAGTTTTTAATTTATTTAACTATTAGATGAGTTCTATTCATTGTACATTAATAATTGTCAAACAGTGTAAGTATATTCGTCTTTTCATTGTTTGGTGGCGGAATAACTTTTCTTATAAATGCATGTAGGTATATTTATAGCTATTTAAATTAAAATTATTTATAATATGTACTTATTACTTAATCTAGAAAGTATAAGTTACTTAATAATAATATATTACTATAAAAATGTTGATACTCTGACAATTTTTACAAATTATAAAATGTTGATAAATAAATCTTAGTTAATTTTAAAATCATGTGACCTTTATGAATCACATTTTATTATATATATTTATTGATCTGAGTATTTCGGTAGAACTGTATAACTTATCAAGAAATTCGTGTGGCCACTGAAATAATACTACAGTCTCGATTTGAACGATAGAAGGATATTCGCGGTAAAGTTCAATTAATAGATTTGTTTACTTAAACAACGCTTAGGAATGACTATAAATACGTATCACATATTTTCGTTAAATATTGTTTCAAATACATAGATACTTATTTTCGTATGTAACTAACATATTATACGAGTACATTAATAAAGTGTAAATTAACGTGCAATAATGAGAATTTATTTAAGTTTGTATTACTGTGGTGTACAGGTCAGATTGAATCAACATATTGTTATCAAATGTACTATATCATTAATACTATTAATGCATAATTTAGCGCATAATAATAGTATTGTCATAATTTATCTACTAAACTTTTTTGTTTTAAAAAATTCAAAGGGTTATTAACATATGTTTTAATTATCTACGAGTACTGTTTAATAGTGCTTTATTAAAGTTGTAAAGTTTATAATAATAAATCATATTATATACTATGTATACCTTACCTGCCTTATATGTAAAATTAAAATATGGAAAAACAAATTTATAAAGTGACTCAGTGGAAAATGTACTCATCTTATAAATTGATGATTTTATGTTTATCGACTCTCCAGCGCTTAAGCATTGGTTCTAAGTCTTAGTAAACGTAGTGTTAGTGGTACGTGAAAAACATTGTTCCAGTTGTGGGTTGTACGTTTGACGGTCAGTTACAAAAAAAATCTACTCGCTACTTCCTCTCGAACATTAACAAAACAAACTTCCCTTATATACCTAAATATTATAATACAGAATATATAGAGAACAATTTACTTACTTGTAAAAATTTGAAACTTTCAAATATTCTTTATGAACCCTTGTGCAGTATTATACATGATACTAATGCACTATAACGGCCTCGTTACTGCGCGGTCAGCCACCGTGGTCGGACTTAATAAATCGGAGGCATTTGCATTTGACACGAAAAGAAATGATTTTTGGAAAAAGGAAAAATACAATCACGAGATGGCGACTTAGATTTTGGCTGTTGGTCGGCATAGCCGTATATGTTGTGTTTCCTCAGTCCCGCGGGAATTTCGTTTTGGGCACTGGCACTATATATTATACCGGTGCGTGGAACCGTTAAACCCTAATGGTGTTTTATTTATTTATCGGTCAGCCTACGGTTAATCATCGCAAACTAAACTATACATACGTTACTATACATAATCAATAATCATTATTCCCAGGAACGATTTGAGAAGATCGCAGTACGTGTACAATCGTAAATCTAGAACCGTGATTTTGCTGAACACTCCGTTATTATGTAGGTATTATATACATATTATTATGGCCGTAGTTTGGTGGCCAAACTATAATGTGTAATACTGTAATATATAGACTAATAACCAAATCCAACAACCATGAGTTTCAAACGTGAAACCATTGATTGTAAAATATAAATCCTGATGATAATGATCAATAACAAATCAACTCATTTTAAGTTTAGATTTCTCCATTATTTTTATTATTAGAATGAATTTAAGTTTTATAGAATTCGTTTTATAAACTAAAAGTATATTCTATCTATCTTGATTGTGAGAGAATTTTATTTCGTTTAATACTTAAATATTATAACACACAATATACAAATGTTCTCATGGAACGTTTAAACGAAACATACTACGTTTGCCCACTTGCAGTTTAATTCAATTTATTGAAATGTTCATTACATGAAAGTAAAAATAATATTTATTATTTAAATGGTAGAAAAGATATAATGGTCGAGCGAGGGAGAGGGATAATTTAGTTCATAAATATGTTTCAGAACAATGTGCTATTAAAGTCATTCGTTATTTGAACTTTGTAAAATACTATATATATATTTTTTTAATATTAATTAGACTATGAAATTAAAAAAAAAAAGGTTTGATTGTTATTAATTTGTATTTACCAACAACGATAGTTAATTATTTACTTGAAAAAAAAAACCAATAATAATAATTAGTAAAGGTTGCGGAACAATTAAAACAATTATTTATACAGTAGTCGAGTGTTAATTTTGATTTTAGTTCAATATTGTTTTTTTATTATTATTATGTTTCTATCTGGTTATTATTATTTTAGAATTACGATTCGTACCGCCAAATGGCAGAACATTGAAATAATAACATTGCAGCTTACCTAACAGTATATATTAGTTATAGGGTTATAGCTGGTTTAGTAGTAATTTTTAATCGTGTTATTGTAACTGATAAAATAAATATGTTATTTTAGGATTCACTGTACCTAATGGATAATTTAACACCATCGTAATATTATTCTCTCCACGGTTGGTTTAAATATTCTCATCAAAAATGTCTTGATGAGTTATAAATTCGTCTTCAATTCCACAATGGATCTGTCGATATAATTTAATATCTTGTTATACTTATGTCTTATACCTATAGCTAGGTAGTTTACCGTCTAGTCGCTGTTACACAACTTATATTATCATACGATATTGCAGTAAACCAACCGTGATGGGATTCCAAAACTTCTCTAAATTATCTTCCGGAGAACTTAACGGAGCGTCCAAAGTTGTGACGCTCCTTTTGAATTCGTTTATGTACCGAAATCCATGCACATAGTTGATATTTCAATAGAAAATCGCACGAGTAAATAATACTATCAATATACCGTCTACCCACCACTATCTGCAGCCAATCACGTATTTTATTTGATACTCTTCATTTTCATCATTTTCACAATAAACTAAATATTATAGTAAAATTGTGTTTTACTGAAATATGATGTAAAACACACACAGGACTAAAAAAAAACTATTGCAATGCACTAAAAATAATTTTTAGAGCTATTATTGTGTTTACAAATAGTTTGGTGTTTGTATAGTGTTATGAGGTGTGTACCTACGCGTACTATGAATCTCTTCGTGCTACAACGCGTCGATTTGATTAACAATTACAAGTTTAGACTTTTGTTCATAACTCAATGTCAAACATACGAAATAAGTACTGAAAGTATAAGTTAAAATTTCATTCTACCTGTATCGATCTCAAATCCATGTCCCACATACGTATAGGTTAAATATAATATTACATGTTACATTAATTTTACATTTCGGCAAAAATCATGCACTTTCTATGAACTTAAATAAAGTTTTAGACTATAAAAAAAGTATAGTTTTGGCAAAATGTGAATAGAAATAATACACATTTATGACAATAATTACACAAAGGTAGATTTTAAATGTTAAAAGCGCGATACGATGCTCTTTTCTTTTCTTTTTTCATGTTTTTATTTAATACATCAACAATAATAACTAAAACTTAGCAGACATGTTGCGTGTAAATAATATGGTTTAATTAAATAAAGGTTTACTATTTATTATTTATATATATATTACTTAAAACTTAGAAAACTTTCTTCACAAATGCAGGTCAATTATTTGTTATGTTCTATATTATATGAAAGAGGTATAGTAAATAAATTCAAATAATATGAATTTCCTATCAAACATTTAAAATTCAAACTTGTATAGCGCAAGGCTATGATCAATATCTTTTAGTTTTTATAGTATAGTGATATCGAGTTTCATACCGAGCACGATTATAATATGCGATACCTGCCTATATTATGTAGGACGTAGGTGATTATGGTGCTGCCCACAACATGCATAATAATTATACATAATGTTTAGACTGTCAAATATGTTTTTGATTTTAATTTTATTTCAATTGAAAATGTAATCGTCCGATATGAAAAATACAATTTAAACTTATAATAGTGTCTATAACCTTTATAGAAAGCTCGGCACCCGTGTCATTCACACGAAGTCATCATTATAATAATATGTCCACCTATTTATATTTTGAATTCTGTTGAATGAATTAAACAGTTTGAGTGTATTAAATAATATTATGTGATGATATTTTGAACACCTAAGTGAAAAAAAAAAATGTTAAAGGAGAACAATTATTATGATCCTATACGGGACTACGAGTAAGCATTTGCTAGTAAATTTTTATTATTTGCACACGTCCAGCAAAATACATTAGATACCAAATTATATAAATGATTTTATACTGTTTATAAAATCAATAATTTGATGCAAGTAACACAATTCATAATTAATTGTTTTTAAAACAATAATGGTTCACTTTAATAGGCTAACGTGTTGTTATGTCGCAAACAGCGTTATAGTGTTGTCTACAGAAAGTTCGTGCAGATAATAATTTTTATTTTTGCGATCGCTGATGTATCTTTAGTACTAAATAGAAAATCAATACCGTAATAATTAGAATAATTTAAATCGAAATCAGTATAGGTATTAGCTGCTATCATTGTGGGTAGGTACGCGCTTGCATATAGTATAATTTAATATAGTGCCTTACTGCATTTCATCTGAATTGTACCGTAGTCCAATCATGTAATAATACCTAGGTATGTCAAACAATCGTCAATATGGATCGAGCAACGAGCTGAGTCTGGCGGCGTACAGTTCACGGCCTTTGTCGCGTTTTGCCGGGAAATAGCCGACTGCAAAAAGGAAAAGCGAATAAAAGCATACAAATAAATAAAACTTAAACGACTAAACAGTTTTTATTTTTTTATTTTACGCTTCCGAGTATCCACGTCTTTTTTTCGCTACTCGAAAAACTCGACTGTAAGTCTGTAACTCTCTGCGCGTGTTTATGTAATGACATATCATACATGATACCTGCAGCATTTATATTATATAATATATAATATATATATATATATATATTATTTCGCGTAATATATAACGCGAGTTTGCGCTCCATTATAATGACGTCATTTTCCTAATGTTTTTGTCGTTTGAAACTGTGCGCACGATTTCAGAAACTTATAGCAATGCACAGCACCTGATGTACCCTCTGGAAATGGGTTTCCGAGACCGATCGAACAAACATAAATGGGAAAAACATACTGATTTATGAAACACACTTATTGAAAATAATATAATACAAACATTATTTTTATATTTACCACGAGTAAACACGGTTACGCGATCTTATTTTCAATTCGGTTCACTGCAACAGCGTTCTTTATATTATAATATGCGCGCGTGTGTATTATTATCGTGTTATTATTTTGTACAGACAAATTAATTTAAATTCGTACAACGTAAACCAATTATTATTATTATTATTATTATTATTATTATTACTATTATTATCATCATCATGATATGAATAATATGAATAATCTATCCATAGAATAATATAATATAACAACCAATTATAACAATAATAATACGTGTACGGTCTTACGAGATATATTATTTATAATCGCAGAATTTCGTTAATATTGTAAAGACGTGCTGCGTTATAAAATATTTAAAAGTAAACGCAATAACTCTCAAAAAACGAAAAATATGCACGAACATAATATTATAATTCTATATGAATTTTAATACTATACGGCGAATATGTAATCGTCGTACTCGTACATACGTAATTCACGGGGAACAGAGTTTTACAACTTGCAGCAACTATACTCGTGTATATAAGGTATCTACCTAAAGGTTTTATTACTCAATTTAGTAGCCATTATTTTCAATTTGATTTAAACATACGGGCAGAGGAGTGAAAAGTTTTAGCCTCTAACCTCGAGGATTTACTCGAGAGACTAATTCGAGTGGAAACCGGCTGTGCTAAATTATGGGGTACTTAGACGTTCTAATATCGTATTGTATATACACACATCCAAAATTAAACTTCACATTAAAACATAATATCGCGTATTTAAATTATGATGCATGATGTGCAATGGCAATGTTTATCATCGAGCCAGCCAGTTATCTTAAGATTAAAACCAATTTTCCGTTGTATCGTGTATAATCATTATTATTATTATTATTATATTATATTATATTTTATTTATAATACGATTTCGAACCGTTACGCGTACGCATATAAAACAAAACTCTATTAATGGTACCCAACCGTGATTTAAGTGCTTAAACTTTATTATCAATACACGTGTTTATAGGAAATCGCATAACGCTTAACAACGTCGTTGACATTCGATTTTTGAATGCGATAAATCGTGTTCGGAACTCAAATTACCCAACAGTTGAATTTTGAAAAGATTTTTTAGTATTCACGTTAAAAATAACAACAACGGATTATTATTTACCTACAAGCTAATTAAAATGTATGTATTATTTTACCTCGCAAATGGTACTAGGAACGCCTTTGTACCTGTACTTACGTCCGATGTTTATTAACCCAATGATCAATGAATGTCATAATTTTTGCTTGAAATTCATAATCTACAAATTCATGGAAATAGATGAGACACAATTGTTACTTTAATTAAATGTAACGTCCAAAACGTCAATCGTTTTATTTATTGTAAATTTGTAGAATACCAAACAAGAAGCTTATTAAACGTACAACAAAAATTGTGAAAATTATATAATTAATAAATAATTATATATAATTAATAAATAATTAATTTAAGAAATATACTCATTTCAGGAAATTTCCAAAAATAATATTTTGAAAGAAGTTATAACGCTCCAAATTATTTATGCAAAAAAATATTGATATTTTAAAAAATTCTAAAAAATAAACTAATTGATTTAGATAAATATTTTTACCATCAAAATTTTTCTTTTAATTAAATTTAAAAATTGGATATTTTGAATTTTTCCAATAAAAATTTAATCAAATTTAAATTTTTTTATTTTCACTATTAAAATAAAATTTTTTTTTTATATTGTACAATGTACATGTAGCGATAGGGTTTATAAATGATAAATAAAAAAAAAAATAAAAATATTAATTGGAACAAAAGTTATTCCAAAAGTCAGTTCTATCTGTTACACCCTGTATATGTAAAAATATTATTTAAAAAAAAAAAATAATAAATTCTCATCCATTATAATTATGTTCTATACCACCATCAATACACTTACTCGATGTATGTATCTAGCTACAAAACATAGTTAGTGCATCTTAATTTATTCTGCAAGATAAATATTGGCTATTTTATTTTGTTTGATGAAGCACGTAAAAATGAATATCCTTTTTTTTGCTTTAGTTTTTCACGAAGTGCACAAGTTTTATTTGGAAAGTTTACGTCAAAATGTTAAAAAAAAAAGCTCAAACTTGGAAGGTTAAATTGAAAAACAATTAATATGTATACATTAAAATAATAAAAAATATTATATAACTATTAGACGTACCCGGGTACTTTTAAAGTTAAATAAATGCAAAAACATGTCTTCTCGGTATAGGTACTCTTGTTTTCCGTGATTTTTTTTATTCGAATTTCTTATATAATTTAACATAGATAGTAGATACATTCACCTGAAATAATAATTATATCATTACTGTAACATAATACAAAATGCACATTACTTTTGATTGTTTTTTTTTTATAAAAAAAAAGACACAATTATTTATTTTTTACGTTTGAGTTGATTGAAATATAAATAAGGCATTAAAAAATGGTTTCATTTTGCCGCCTTTTCTTATTTAATAAACTATAATAGCGATATTCTTTTCGAATATAATTTTACGTATACATAAACTCAGTTTCCCAGAATGATTGCTAATTCAAGCGTATTATTATTTCTTTTTCCCTCCTGAGCCTCGCCACGTACAATTGTGTACAGAAAAAACCAATTTACTGCAGCATAAAATACATACAAAACTTTTTTTTTGATTTTGTTATTTATATTCTACAGAGAGAATTCTATGGATTGGTACATTATAATTATACTGTATTTTATTATGTGAGATATGTACTTTTGTTTTAACGTATGTAAACTCAATCATTACCCAACAAAATAAATTCTAAATTTGAAAATTGAAAATACAGAAACGGAATTCATTTATCTTAAAAAAAAAACGACTTTGTAAACGAACACATGGATCGTAAATACAGATATTTTACAACATTTTACGTCCCCCAGAAGTATCCAGTACCTATATAGGTTTATGTATAAGTGTATATTTTGATGTTAATTAAACTTTATTCTGAGTAGAGCAAAGAATATGTAATGACTTTACAAAGATGTTTTTTTTTTTGTGGATGAATTAACGATAAAATGTTTTGATTTTCAAAAATTATGATAGTTTTGGATATCAAATTAGATCTAGTCTGTACTTTGCGCAGATCTTTACTACCTATTTATAACTAATGTTATTCGTTTATTTACTATTATAAAAGTTAAAACAACTAACTAATTAAACTAAAAGTATAAAAAGTATAGCTTTCGCTTCAATAAGTTGACATTGATGTATTCTAATCTTTAATTTAAATTTATGGTATAATTAATTTTCAAAAATTTAGTCATATTTATTCCTATTATTTACTAATTTCGTTATTTTTTTTTGGGGACCTTAAGAAAGTTAGTTGAACATGAAATGTGTAAGTATTTTATTCATGTTTATTAGGTACGAATTTAAAAAGATAAATTCTCAAAACTTTCGTGAATTAATATTTTTATTGCGAGTTTATTATATATTGCATTTAAATTGAACAAATTTTAAATATTTTTCTTGATATTTATTGAAAACACCTAAAAAAAACGAAAATTTCTCATAAATAGATACCTATACCTATAAATAGCTCAAAATATTTTGCAAATTACAAGATTTATAAAAAATTGGTGAAATGTTCAAGTATAGTTTAGGTACAGTTTTTTTCATTTTTGAATTCCAGCAGTAAAATAAAAAAAATTATTTTATCAATAACCGGTGTAGCGTAGAAATTTCGTTTGTTCATATTTTCTTTTCTATAAAAAACCATTTACAAAATTGAAAATCGAAGTATTTTTCGAATAAAACATACGTAAAATCAATACATCTATCATACATCACTTCACTCAAAATCTAAAAAAGATATCTGGAAAAAGTGTATATTACAACATTGCACATATTACTTTTTACATAGTGCAAACTATTCTTTGTATTTTAAAATGTTGTGTTTCTGTATATCTACTTAAAAATTCTAAATATTAAAATTTTATTTTAATAACTGCATTGTTAAAATATAAAGGTCTAGTATACTTCGAGAGACATTTTGTATGTTATAGTTATTGGATTTACAGTATTGCTAGCCCGAATTCGGGAAAAGAATGCTTATTTTTTGTAAGTATAACGCACTAAACATATGAAAGTAAGTCAGTTGACAAGTAAACATTTTTGAATCGCGCTATGTTTCATTATCCACGGAACTGATAGAAAAAAAGGTCATCGTTTTGTCGACCGGCGTTTTTAATTAATTTTTACACCCGAGCGGCGTGCGCCTTTTAATTTAAAAAAAATAAATTTAGCACGTGGATCTTTTAATTGTTATTATGATAATTTAAAAAGTGCAATTTTATATTTAAAGAGGATAGGGCATGTATAATGTATAAAGTTGTACCTTTATAAATGCCGACTGGATTCTTCTCACCGCGCAATTGGTGTATTATTATTATAGATGTCTGGGCAATAGGTAGGTACAGGTAGAAGATAAGAATTTATAAAAGTCGCTTGATAACTATCGTTTAGACAACTTAAATGTCAAATTAATGAGTGTTAAAAATTATTGATACCCTAATATATTTGGTATACTATTTTTCACAAAATGTATCAAACTAAATAAAATTATAAAATACTTTATTAAAGTCACATATAATATAAGGTCTACCAAGTTTAAGGGTGCTGAGAATGTGTATATGATTTATGAGTTACCAAGTTATACTTCGGATGTTTTAAAATTGCTATTTTTTTTTATGACATCTAACTTCATTATATATAATATATATATTCGCTATCAACACAATTTATCCTTTTTTCATTTTAGGTTTAATATTATGACGATGGGTAACAGTTTTTCAGGTTTCTCAAAAAAATATTGTTTAAAAATAATTATCATAAAAAAAAAATTACATGGTGTTGTAAAGATCATTTCATATTAATAAATAACTGTAAATATTTGAAATGTTTGAAAATACATATTATATTGTTATCATTTATTAGACATATATATTTTTCAAAATATCTTAGCCTATTTCAGTAATATTTATAGATATATACCTCCATGAATTTCTTGACTTTTTAATTTAATTTTAAATGTATGTATAATTCATTTTTTTGTGTGAAAATATATTGAAAATATAGTATAATATGGTTCCTCGTAAATTGTGGTTTATACTTATCCCAAAGGTGATTTGTATTTTTGTATAATTGTAACAATCAACAAAATATTATTTTATATTTATAAGTCAATGGTTATTAAGTCTATACTATAAAATCAAGTCCCGATTTTTTGTCATGCATACAAATCCACACCGTTCAACGTATGGTAACCAAATTTTTTACTGTTATACCTGACAGTTTGATGGAGGTTTTAGTCCATTTTTGTTAGGGAACCTGTCCAATATTTTGACGTTTTCAGATTTTTACAGATATATTATGTTATTTGTATCTAAACGCGCTATTTGGTACGAAAACGAAACATATCTATGTGTTCCTATTGTAACAATATGTATGTATCTTTATTTCATTTATTTCGAAAAGGGAACGTAATAAGTTATACAAAATAAGTTCTTTATGTGTCTCTCCTGTGAAATTTGAATTTCGAAGTGTATATAATATTATATATTATAATACATTAAAATAATTGTTTAAAACGTACCTATTAGTTAAGCAATCACCCACGACCAACCTCAGAATGTGTATATAGAATCGACGATAAATCGATTGTTATTGTGTATATGAGATGTGACAACGGCTCTGTACTTTGAACGGTCCTGCTAAGTTTGAAGTATAGATCATTGCATTCTTGCTACAACTTACGTAGGCACTTAATCTTGAGACTCAAATAGTTAAGATAATAATATGTTGTTTAATAAACATTATTATTGTTATTCATTTAACGACGTTATAATATTATTATATAATATATTTCTGGAATGTAAGAATAATGATATTAATGAAAGAAAAAATTGTTTTTGTTATCTATATAAATATATCTATTAATGAGAATTTATAAACATCTTGCATTATTATTATTTTGTGTAGGTACAATGTATGTATAGGTACTTAATAGGATTTTATTATCACAATAACTATAATACAAAGAAACAGCCACACGATTATCCAGCAAATAACTATTTGCGGGGGCGGAGCACGCGGATGGCAGCTTTTACCTACTTTATAATTGAAAATATGTCGAAAAATTACATAATATAATTACCTTAAATTGAATTTCTGTTAAAATCAATGTAAAACTCATATATTATGTTTTTATACTAAAAAATAAAAAATGAGACGACACATTAATTTATGGTCTTCTTCGACAAATTCAATAATAATAATAATAATAATAATTCAATAGTTCATTCAATAAAGTCCCATAGCCTCTCCCCTTTATCCAGTCCTGTGCAAACTTACTATTCACAATACAGCAAAGTTGTTTCCCCGATTTTTATATTGAATATAATATCACATAGTTTATTTTAGACAATAAGACCAATCGTTTTATCGATCAATTTTTAAAGCTTCAAGATAATTATTTAGGTAGGTAGGTACCTATTATAGCCTATAGGTAATGTAGTTTATGCAAAGATTACCTACAATAATATAGATTTTTATTATTCTCTGTATTTCATGAAAAATAACTTGCAATTTACAAACTAGCAAGTTTTCTTTGTTACTGATATCACAAAAAAACATTGATGTTTAATTTATATTTTAATACTAATATTTAAGTTGAGTTTAAAAATAGTAGATTGGATTAATTTTTCTTTAAATACGTATAGATACTAGATAGGGCTTAATACGTTTGTACATTGACGAGCATAATATTATATACCTACGCAAACCCTTTCAGATTATTTTGTATAAAAAATATATATTACCAACGACTACGGGATTACACGCTAAGTATTACGCAGACGAATGTTCGAACGGAATACTGTGTATAAAACATAATATTTATTTGAACTATTATAGGTTAACCTTAATGAAAAATAAACTTTTTGATAGGTTTTATAAATAGTATAGGTACCCACTATATTAGACTCAATACAGTCGTCAGTACATAATAAAACATAATATTATACTTATTAAGTTAATATTATTATAGAATTTAAAAACTAGAATATTTTCCAAGATATTAATAGTTTTTAAAATTATTGATGTTTTACTATAAATTAATCACCAAGTACTCGTATAATACACAAAGTTCATAATGTTCATATTGCAGTAGGTATAGTACCTAAAATAATGAGACTTATTCAGGGAATTTGCCCGATTTGGCATCTGAGAGGCTTATTATATTTTATTATTTATAATGATTGTGTTGTATATACATGCACGAGTATATTATTACATAGTGAATACGTTTTGTTTTTGTACACTTCTGTGACATATAATATATATATAAGTATATATATTTTGTATTGTTTCGGTTATTTAAAATACCACAGTGAAAAATAAAAGCTGCCCATTTATTATGTGTAACTGCAGGTACCTATCTATATATTTTATTGGGGGCGCTACAAAAAAAATCCTATGATATAATTATGATGATTAAATGAAAACCAAACGATGAGTAAATACAAAAGCTTAAAAAAATTGTTTTATTGGAAAACGCTCTATTTGATTTCACCCGTATAATTACTTTTAATTAATTATTATTGTATTTGCATAAATTTATTTACGTTTAATTTATTATTTTTTTTTTTTAACGGCTTGGCAAATAGTGAACGACAACAGGTTTTGATTGAATTCACTAAATTTACTAATTAAAATTAGTCGGCTCGATAATATACGCACACCATCATTAAAGATATCAATTTATAACATCAATATTGTATAGGTGTAAATGTCTACCGGCCACCGGGCGAAGTTTAAATTTCAAATTTCTACACTATAAAATTTGTACTAAATATTATCTATGTATATTTTCGATATTTTTAATTTACTAAGTATATAAAAAACTAACGAGGAGTTCGATCGAGTTTCGATGAGATTATCGAATCAACTAACTTTTTAAACTCATAAACAAAAATAAAGGTTAAAAATTTAAAATGTCAATTAAATAGCTCAAGAATCAAATTATTTTTAAAATTATGGTTTAGAAAATAGAGTCTTTGAATATATATTTTTTTAAATTTTGAAAGTTAGAAAATGATTATAAATAGTAAAATAATACTCGAGTTAGTATTCTTAGTAAATCACTCTGTATAGTAGGTATAGATACAATGATCTAGAACGAAAAGTCAGGGGACAAAAAGGCCTAAAAATCAAAATATTCAATTCAATTTTTATTTATAATTATATAATTTTATTTTTTTCTATTTTCTTATTCTTAGGTAGGTAGGTACAGTTTAAAATTAAAATAAATATAAATCAACAAAAATTTATATAAATTATATTTTATTGTATATACTTAGTACACCTTTACCTATTATATTAGGGTGGTCCTTAAATTTTAATTGTGCAAATTTTATTCCAAGACCCCTTCAATATATTTGATATTACAAAAAAAAAAAAATTATTAAAATTTGGTTATGATTACTCACCTCTTTCACGTGCCTCAAGAAGGTTGAAAATTTAAAAAAAAAGGAGTTTTATGGTTTTTAAAGATTTTTGGTGTTTTACAAAATAGTAGCTAATACAATAAAAACACAAATAAGCTTTATTCAAGAATATACAATTTCCTATAAATAACTTTTTTATACCATTTCTTTTCTTTGGAAATCATAAAAAACTAAATATTTTTATTTAAATATTAAACAATTTTAAAGATATCATAATTATACCTATTATTATTCATTTTGTTCATATAGGTACCTACAATACATTTTTATGAAATTAACTTCAAAATGTATTCACGATAAAGAATTCACCCATTGGTGTTTGAAGTAGATTTATTATTATTTAGGTATGTAGAGGAGTAAACGAAATTTTGAATTCATTTTTTCAGAATAATAAATCACGATTTCAGTTTATTTTTAATGTTTGAATAGGTAGGTACTATCAGTGATATAATTTGAATACAAGGTTCGCATTATTAAGGATTAGCTATAGTATTCAATATGTAGAAATTAAAAAGCGTTTATAACACAGTTTTGCAAGTTAATTTTCAGTTTTTTTTTTTTCATTATGTAGGCCTTGATTTGTTAAAACATGTTCCAACATCAATAATATGAAGTTATATTTTGAAACGCTTGAATGTGACAAATGATTGAGGGTTTAGCCAAGCTCCAGACTTGAACACCATATCCATATAGCCAATATGGTACAGTGATGGTTTTGTACAGAAGTATTTTTAATTTAATTTTAAGTTTGAAATTCAAAAAATATCGGTTAAATTAAAGTGTAGGTAATATTGTGTATTTTTCTTTTGTTTTCGAGATCGAAGCTCCAAGTTAGACATTTGCTTAGTATAATAGTATATCAATATATACTTATATACTTATTATTATGTTTCGTCGAATAGAGAATGGTTATACTGTTTAATTTAATTGTGAGGGACATACTATATCGCAGCTTAAGAAAACGGTGAATCGGTGAATTGTGTTAATTTTCTCATTTATTTTGATCTACCAACTTTTAAAATAAGTTTCAATGAAGCTTATCTGATAGGTATTTCAAATTATGCTTTGCGTAACAATAGTTCTTCTATTTAAAAATAATAATAATAATAATTTTTGAACTAAGAATAATTGGGTTGGTATAAATTATATTAGTTGGGTACCTATAGCTATATCATATTAAAAAATAAAACTGTTTAAAAATATTTCTACGTAGGTACCTACTACCTACCCAACTGAATAAACTATTATCACAATTTATTACGTTAAAATAACATAATATAGGTAATGTATATACTTATTTAAACTATTATATTTCTATAAATTCAGTTTTGACATTAGGCTTTAAACTATAACTAGATATTATTACAATATACATTAAATAATTTTTTTTTCTAATACCATATATTTAGGTATTGTTAGGATGGCCCAAATTTTTAAATATGATTCAAATATTTTTTTTATTAATTTTTAAAATAGGTACCTATAAGTAATCTATGTAGCAATTAGCAAGTAGGTACCTACTTTTTTTAAGGTAGTCTGGTAGTACAACAGAATTTAGCCTTTTATCATATTATTATAGGAGTCATAATATTATGACATTGTTTACTTTAATCCATCCTAATCACAAAAATAGACATTGACATGCTATGATGATAATAAACAGACAACTTTAAATTGTAACAAAATGTTAATATATCAATAAGCTTGGAGCCACAATATAATATTACTTTGAAATAAACCTTGGATAGACCCTAGAATAAATATTATATAAGGGTAGGTACCTATACACAATATACATGTATAATATCACTCACAGGGACCAAAATCAATTATTTGATACCTTTCCAACTTTATATATTGATATCTGTCCACTTTAACAGTTTTCATTATAATCAATTATTACAAATACAATTTGAAAGATTCGATTCATTCGAGTGATGTTATTAATATTATTTAATGTTTTATTTGATCACTAAAACTTTATTTCATTCAAAGTGTTGAGTGTATATGACTATTTAACTGTTTAATTGTAATTTATAATAATAAGATATTTGTTTACATAAATACAATTTCTTACTTATTTCATAATTTAATTATTGCCATTATTGTAAACTACCTAACACCTAAATTGTTTAATAAATATTCAATTTTATAAACAGATTATCTTTTTACTTGTTATACTATTATCGAACTAAATTAATTTTCACTTAAGTCTGAAGTGTCTATTAGTGTGTTTAAATTGTATTTTTCTTCTAATAAAAAAATATAAAAAATCATTCAACAATTGTTTATGGTTTAGATCACATCAGCCAATCAGTCTAAATAAGTCTTAGTTAGTACCTACTTCCCCAATAATACAATAAATACATTCACTAACAAATATAATTGATGTGAGCAAACATATGTATTTCATATTGGGTGCATCATACCGAGTTTCAAATTTTAAGAGAAAAAACATTTCATATGAAACAATCTTAAAACATTAACATACTGAATAAATATATTTAGTTAAAATATTTGATTATAGACACAATCTGATGTAGTGATGTCTTTAAAATTATATGAATTGTTAACTTAACTAAGTAATCACCAGTATTTCATTTTTTAAATTTAATAATTGTTATTTGTTACAGACCTAAACAAAAAACATTTGTTCTTACTGCTGTTTGCATACATATTGATGCCTTGGCCATTTACGTGATTCCGACAAGCTGTCAGAGCAACATATTGTGATCTCCAATCCATTTGACATGCGATGAATTATCATTTGTACATATAAAGTGGCACAATGAGTTTTACTTGTGTACTTGTGTGTTAGGTGTTAAATAAAATAAAAATGTTTAACTAGTAGTAAATAAAAGAAAACTTGATATTTGTTTTGAGAAATTTGTTGTTTTATAATTTATTATTTAATTCTTCTTTTTTTTTTTTTTTTACACTTAATGAGTCGTTCTACAATATAAAGTCTTTAAACAAATATAATATATAAACAAACTATATAAATGACAAAGTTATGATAATAATTCTATTTACACCCGTTTTTTTCTTTTTTTTTTAACAGTCCTAAAATAAATAAATAATAATAATAATAATAAAAATTATCATAATAATATAATAATAATAATAATAATAATAATTGTCATATACAATACGCATATTACATTAATAATAATAAATATACTATTATTATTATGAAAATAAATTAAAATATAGACAAAAACAGTAGTTCGATGGGCGGGAGAATGATACGGAAAGGACATCATAAACATTTTTTTTTTTTTTTATAAATTACACAAATTTTACTAAATTGTTACAATTGTTAACATATAACACAATGATTTACAATCACAGTAGAAATCCACATATATTGCCTTAAAAGTTTCAATAATGAAAACTGCGTACAAAATATGTTTAAAAAAAAAAAAAAAATACTTAAGTACGCGACTTCATTATTCACAATAAATTAATTGACTTCATTAGTGACAGAAATTGGTTATCTCACTAGCATGTGCAAAGTTTAGGACACAGTGAAATATCTATCATACATAAGATGTCATCATTTATAATCTATTAATTCGTTAATATAATATTTAGCCGCTAATTTTTTTTTTTGCTACCTTTAAAGAGAGAGACAATGAAATTAGTTTGAAAAAATATATTTATATATTTAAATAATACATTGAATGAACTAAGATTTACTAAGTACCTAAGAAGGGTTGAGTTATACAAATTTAAATTAAAAAAATAAAAATGTTGAGTGTAACATAATAAGCAAATAAAAATAAAAAATTGTTATGATTTTTAGAACTATAAAAAAATTACATTAAAATATAAATTGTACATACATTGTTAGGTTAAATCTTCATTTTGATTTAATTCTAGTATTTCTTAACTCAACCTGTGTATACATTTTATTTGAATACAAAATAAATATTAAAAAAAAAAAAAAAAAGAAAGAAAGAAAGAAAGAAAAGAAATAAACATAGGTATTATAATATACATGTAAGTAGGTATACAATATATAAATTTTATATATATTATATTTAGACGTAAAATGCAAAAAGTTAATACAATAAGTGTTTAAAAAACACAACCATTAATATAAATGAATATACGTGGATCATTAACAACAATTTAACAAAAACAAAAAACTTCATGTCATCTTGAAAATGTTGTTTAAATTATCGGCTAAATAAAGTATGTTTAGAGGAATATTTTGCTTTGACGGACCAATTGGACGGCAAGCGACAAATGTAAAATACACTATTCAAAAACAAATATTATAATTGTAGGGGAAATTTGTATGGTTGATGCAACTTTAGGAATGTTTTTCAAACACAATAATTTTAAATTAAGTGGACGTTTAAGGGACGGCAAAGCGAATGTGGGGATATTATTTAAGTTATTTTGTTCAGTTTAAGTTTTTTTAATATTTTTAATACAAATATTTGTATGTGTAGGTATACATAATATAATATGTAACTAGATTGTTATACAGTTGACCCCCACTTTGTTGAGCAATTTCATTTGCCTTAAATACTAATATTTTAGTTGTGAAAACTGCATAAGTAGTAAACACAGAAGAATTATTATTGCCCTAAAAATACATATCTTATATTATCTTACTTCTTCTTTGTTCTTTTTTCCATATTTTTATAAGTGTGTATTTGTAAAATTATGACTGATTGTTTTTTTTGTTTTTTTTTTTTAATCTTTAAATATTTTCATTTTCATTCTAGATTCTAGAAGCCCTTTACAACACTGATATACTAACATTTATAAGTATGAATATAGGAAATATAAAATAATCATCATCACAGCAAAATGGCTCAACAGCCGAGACGTGTAGAGCCCCGATTGGGCCGCACAACTCAATGTTTCTGGTAAACAACTATACTTAAATATAATATTATTATTTTAATTTTATTGAGCTAATAATTAGTAATAACTTCAGAATTACTAAAAAAAAAAAAAAAACTTTAACACTTGAACGTAGTTCTTGATTCATGACTCAGATGAATGCCCTTTACACTGAAAACAGACATTTCTGGAAAATATAAAAATACTATTAGTTCAAATTCATTTTTTAAATCCCATAAATATTTTACTCACCATCTGGAAGATCATATATAGCTTTGGGAAGCGATTGAAAATATTTGTGCCTAAGACCAGAAGGAGCGTTTATACGTAAATCTGGATTAAGCTGAAAAAATATTATATTTTTATAAACATTTAATTTATACATTAAATAAAATGTATAAATAATAAATATTTTAATTAATATAATATTTTATTTATTTATTTTCATCAATTATTCTTATTGTTCTTTATGTAACAGATTGAATAAAAAATATTAATTATACGTGAAAAAATAATTAGTTATGATATTAATTATATCCATATTTATCAAATTAAGATAATTATGTTTATACAATATACTTAGAATGTAAAAAACTTTGATGTTTATACAATTATTTATCAAAAATCATTATAAGAAACATTAAATTTGATGCACAAAAATTAAAATAAATATTTAAACTTAAAACTTATTTAATCTTTAATATTAACAAAAATATTTTTTATAAGATAATTACATTAGTCTTTGAATATGTATTTGGATAATTGGATATATATTTTAATTTATTTAGCTGATTAATAATAATTAAAAAAAAAAAATGTTTGTATAAAAATTATAATAATTATAATTATAAAAATTATGTTAACATTTTGAAATTATTTGTAAAATACTTATTTATTAAAATTTAAAAAAAAAATAAAATGTTTATGAAGATGATATTGATGTAATATAATATGACATTTACAATTGATTTGTTTGTAATAAATAAAAAAATAAAAAAATATTTAAAAATGTCTTTTATTACCTACTTGTATAATATAATTATACTGCAGTTATATATTTGTATTTATTATAAAATAGTACCTGAAGTAATGACGTAGCTAAGTTCTCGCCTTCGGCAATATCATACAACCTAGGGAACACATGACCAAGCTTTTGATGTGGATACATAAATATTTTTCCTCTTCCTTCTTTGTAGCCTTTTAAATGTGTACAACCTTCCCAATGCTCTTCTGTGGGCGTACCCAAAATCTACAAAACATAGTTAAACCATCAGAAGTTAATAAGTATAAATCAATTATATACTAACCTTAAATATTTTATCCAATTGATCGTATGTATCACGTACTCCAGGGAATGTGGGCACACCAGTGATCATCTCAATAAATATGCATCCAACACCCCACATATCTAAAGATGTTGAATAGTCGGTAGATCCAAGCAAAACATCTGGTGGTCTATACCATAACGTCACTACTTCATGTGAGTATGTATGACTTGGTACTGATTTAGCACGAGCCAATCCTAAACAACAACAACAACACTAATAATAATAATAAACATTTTTATCTAAACAGAAGTGTAGATAATTAAGTGTATTAATTTAGTGTATAATATGTAATTAATTAATACTACACTTACCAAAATCAGCTAATTTAAGTTCTCCTATCTCACTGATCAGCAAATTCTGAGGCTTAACATCTCTGTGAAGTACACGGCGTTGATGTATATATGCTAAGCCTCTGAATAATTGAAACATGAATAATCGAACATTAGAATAGTCAAGACCTCCAGAATGTCTTTCCATGTATTGTGACAAATCAGTATGCTAAAATAATAATCACAAGATTAATAAGATTTTACATCATTATATCTCGTTTTTTGTTGTTCCTGTTTACATTAACGATTAAGTATGTACTTGGAAATTCTGAATAAATAATTAAGAATTATTCAATTTCTTAATTATTTATATTGTATATATTTTTAATTTAAAAAAATGTATTTAAATCTAGTTAAAAATAAATTTATTTTAAATTCAACTAAATTTTAAATTTAAAATAATATATTAGGTATTAAGATATAAATAAAATGTGAAAGTAATAATGCATTTGAATAACTCTATAATTGTATGGTGTTATTAAAAATAACACATGAAGATAAATCAAGTACAAATCATTATAATTCATTGTTTTATATCGTAGTCAAGGTTTATGACTCATAAAAATTTATAGTATAATAGATGCATTATAAGCGAGTTTAATCAAATTAAATGAACATTTATTATAAAAGGAATTTATTTTTATTTTTTAGCTCCTGAGCATATTATAGAAACCATTTAATAGTAATTAAGGATATCATAATACACTGCTATTACTTTCAAAGTATTCACACGTTTAGAACCGTAAAATGTTAACTTTTGTTACCATAAATGTATTATTAGTTATTCCTATTCACATAAATATAAACAATAGTAGAATTCGTTAAAAATATAAACAAACTATCAAATATTGTTTTTTTATGTATATACTATTTAGGAGAGAATAACAATATTTTATTCTTAGATCAATACTTGTTTATTTCACTGTCGTTTTGAATTCGTAAACGTTATTACTATAATCAAGTTTAGAGATATTATATTAAAATATTATTAAATAATCATGAAAATAATAAAAAGGTAACAGAAAATATTTTAGAAAAACTTGGTTTTTAATTATAAATTGAGCTTTTTCAAACATGTAATAAATAATAATAATACAGTGAGACTTCTGTTTAACGAAATTTCATAGGAACAAAAAAAAAAATAATTCTTATTATATAGGAATTCATTAAATAAAATTAACGCATTAATAACAATAAAAGTTATGGTTCTCAAAAATAATTCGTTAAATGGAAGTTTCAATGTAGTAATAGTATATTGTAACTACAAAAATATAGTTTTAAGTTAAAATCAGAGATATTGTAAAAATAAAATATGCTGAAAACTTACTACGTATTCGAAAACGAATGTAAGTGTTTCACGTGTGTGCACAATGTCATGTAAAGTGACCACGTTGTTGTGCTTCAGTTCTTTCAACAACGAAGCTTCACGGATCGCCGTGAAAGGTGCACCTTCTTCTTCCTGTAGTCTTATCTCTTTTAACGCGACGACTTGATTGGTCAAACTTGAGAAAAAAAGGTAAATTATCGTGTTATAAATTATTGTCATCAACATTTTGGAAAATGTTCTTATAAGTTTTTATACATACATAATAATTGTATTATATAACAACATTACAATACAAATCAGTAGGTAATATACAAACACCAAAGTTCCTGATATATGATCGGATTATATAACAACTATAATAGTATAGTATAAATTATTATATAAAACCGAATTCATATAGAACCCATTAGAGTCTAATGGTTAGACCATGTACACCATTTATTCAGATATTTAATATATATATATTACAAATATACTCAATAGAATTATTGGTATATACTAATTTATAAATTATAACACCCTAATAAAAATACAAAAAGATTAGAACACAGACATTTTCCTGTTTCTTAAATTGTCACACATTAGGCACACAAACTATAAGTAGGTACATAAACATAATGTTTCTTTGTGGAAAAAAAATATGCTTCCAAATTACATTGTTGACTTATTTTTATTATTTAAACTTTTGGTAACCTCTATTTACGAAATAGGTAAGACGTAAGGACTACCTATACAAAGAACCATAAAAATGTTCCATCAATTTTTCTTCATATAATACTCATGAAAATTTAATTCTCGTACACATACGTATTCAATCACTGAACAGTACGTTTTGTTTACAAGCTAGGTACCTACAATTTTATCTTCATACGCATTAATTTAAATATATTAATTTCTCACCATCACAGTAACTTATTATTTTGTTTAAAATTTTAATTATGTTAACTGAAGATAGTTTTGCTAAATATTGTGCATTTAACAATTATTTTATCTTTTTAATAAAGGTAATATATATATATATATATATATCTAAATGTATGTATTATGAGTCATTTTAACATTCTAATTATAAAATAGTTTTACGGTTCAAAGAAATTGTAAATATTAACAATTATGATTTCCATGGATTTACAGCAAACTAAAATGCAGTCTGCTAATAAAAATACTGATATTTCAAATAAAAAAAAAGTTAATTTGTTGTTGTACTTACTTACTGTACCCTTTAAATACGGTAGCATAGGAACCTTCACCAAGTGGATCTAATTTTATGTACGCCTCCGATTTTCCAAATGGAGAATCTCCCTAGATAAAAAAAAAAAAAAAAAACAAAAACAAAAGATAAAAATTCAAGAAACTTTGAATGAAAAACAATATTAAATTATATAGGAAGGACCGTCTGAAAGCGATTTTAATAATATTTCTCGGGTACTGTGAAAGTCAAAGTTACGTGTCATATTTTAAAGGGAAAAAAGAAATCGAGATTCAAAAGGGAAAAATAATAACGAGGTATAAAAAGGTTTAACATTTCTTGGCCGCTTAAAGCTATATTATAATGAATGAATTTAGAAATATCATTAGTGTTCAAAACAAAGCTGAATTTTTTTTTTTTTTATCAAGAATGGGGGGATAGATTAAAGTACTTTACTTTCAACGCGAAACGGATAACACTCATAAATGTATTTATACATATTAAGTCAAATAACAAATACACACCCCAAATGCCGAATATCGTTTGGTTCGTCTGTGGTTGGGTTGGTTTAGGAACACTTCTGATTTAGGCCTAGGAGGTTTTTTAGGTCTTAGAATGACACGTGTCTCTTCACAAATAGCTTCATCCAACAGCTTTGAATCAGACGACACAGATAACTGCCGTTTAACTCGTTCTTGGTCACCAAGACCGGAACTCCAGTCTAAAATGCAAATGTAAAATTGAAATTAAACATTAAATTAATAATAATCGTTCCTGATGATAAGCTTAGTTGTCTAATATATTAAATTGTATAAGTATTATATAACTAAATCATTATTACTTAAATATTTAATAAAATATGCCAAGAACCATAGCTATGTAAGTTTAAAAGTAAGAACTGTGTAATGAAACTTTCATTATAGATAACGATGATTTGTTGTTTTTTCGAGAAGAGGAGGAAAACAATAAAATGAAGTAGTAAGATGTTCGAATTCATAGAGAAAGGGGCAATATGTTAAAAACTATTTCATATATTTTAAACCAATATACCATACAATTATATATGTACATAATATATAAATATTCAATAGGTTAGGTTAAATAATAATAAATATAATGGCGTTTCCTAAGAATAATTCAAATTACAATTGTTATAACGGAGTTGTGAGTTTTAGTACATTAACTAATACAATTATAACGTAATAATCGATAGACATACAATAATAGTTATAAATTATGACATTTGATCATGCATTATCACAGAATACGGATTTCAAATTCCATCCTGACCGGACGAAGGACTATAAATTAGGACACCCTATATAGTATTTTATCATTATATATATTATATCCAACGGATCGAAGAACTGCCTCTCATGCTAAAAAAAAACCAACAAAACAAAAAACTAATCTAAAAATATGGGATTATTGATATTTTTGACAATTTGATACAACTACTACATCACACTGGGAAAACAAAAACGAAATACAAGTAGGTAACCTAGATGTTGGTTGCTACATATAGCTTATATTCATAACACATTTTAACACACCCCATTTATATCGCCGTATTATTTTACTACGTATATAAGCATAATAATATATATTACACTATATACAAAATTAGAAATAAAGGTACCTAAGCAATTTAAAACGACACATCATTATATGGCCATAATATTAATAATAGAATAAAATACTATCCCTGAATATATCAGAATTATTAACAGCATATCATAATAATACACACAAAACAAAAATACAATTTCGTTCGTAGTTCAACACTTGACAGCGGACTACGCTTTTTATTCACAAATCATCATACAAGAGAGGAGGGAACACTATATCGTACATATCATGACACCTACAGTGTTTAAAGGGACATAAATAAAAAAAATCGTTAACGGCACAACCAATGCGAATGACGTCGGAATGATATTATTAGTAGGAATTAACGCAGAGGGCACATCCGGCAACTGGCTTTGATGGGCGTTTGTCATCCAAACGTCTAAATTGCACTCTATATGTATGCTTTTGTCATGTTGCCAAAGTCGAGTAAATGAATCCCTCACCTCTCCTCTCATTCCGCTTTAAACACACACTCACAACCATACAAATGCAATTCCCGGAGCTAGGGGACAAATTACTTCACCTGATGAAATCTATTCGTTGACCCTTTTATAGATTACACGACGTTCAGGAAATTGAAATCCTCCGTGTATACAAACCAACCGAACTAGTTATTATTTTCACTATTTATTAGACTTATTTTTTATTTTTCAAAAACTACTCTAAACAGTAATTACATATAATGTAACTCGTTCATAACGCCAATATAACGTCAAAGTTATAAAAGACAGCGAAAAATTATTCTTGGTTGCATGTAAGAATAATTTAATTTTAAATCCTCTTTGTAAAAACAATGATATTCTACACTTACGGTTTGTTTTGTTTTCAGTTAAGTGAAAAGAAGGGTTCGGAGGTGTATCGCGTATGATAATAGCCTGGCAAGTGCTCTGAAGATGACAGGTCGGAACTATTATTCAAGAGAGCGTTTTTATTTGTAAAGCACAACAGAATGGTGGGGTAGGGTTAGGGTCTTTAATAAGAGAAAATGTCCAAGGGAAACTCTGCCGCCACACGAAATATGACGCGAGGTCTATATTATTTATAACGGGAGAGATTTAAAAACAAATGCTAACATAAACGATTAAATGGGTTTTTTTTGTTTTAAAAATTCAGAAACAACAGCTTTCATATATGTATATCATGTATCAACAAAATCAATATATAAAACATAAATAAAAGATCGAGTATAATAAAAAATTATAGTAATAGTCTAATAATTTTAGATTTAAAAGTAAACAGTTACAATTATTTATTTTAAGTAATCCTATTTTGAAACTTAAAGTAAAGTTTAATTAATGGTTTTACACTTTTTCCACAATTCAGTCATTTGATATTTCTCGCACATCTCATATTTTAACGATGTTCATTAACATTATTTATAATTAAAGGTTCTATGTAATACACTATTATAATTTCTATACTTTGTCATTTGCTCACCTTAAAAATATTTTAATGTTATTAAACAATGTATATAAATACTAACAACGGCTAGTTCAATTTATATATTTATTTGGATTTATAATTAAAATAAATTAAGTATTGGATGAACTGAACTATAAACAGGTACTTGTATTTAATTTATATTTATTTTCAAAACAATAAAAGGAATAATGATTAAATTGGTAAATTTTGTACAATTATATTTTTGATTAAATATTATAAATGGAAATATGATTAAAATTATTTAAAATGTCATTAAAAATCAACAATAAAAATTAAATATGTTTTTGACGATATAAAATAAAATATATTCAATTTAATCAACTTTATTATCAAGGTTTAGAAATTTAGCATCGCTAGGTAGTTCAAAGAATACAAATTCGGTTATATTAATGATTTAAAAACACACACATATCCTTTATATTATAAGGTATCTACATTTGGTATATAACCTTTATTAGCATTTAAGATATACAAAACTTACAGTAATAAAAATACAACTTTGGAGTTTTTTCTATTCACCAAAAAGGGTGCGACCAAATAAAAGATCAACCCCTTAGGGAAATCTCTTTTGGTTATATTAAAAATGAAAGATAGAATATGTTTTTTATAAGACATTTGTTTGATACCAATCGCTATCATAAACATATTTTTGTTTAATATTATTTTACTACAAGTATTTATCAAATATAATATGTTTCAACAATAAATAAATCACCAATTTAAGATATAACATAAATCACAAGATATCAACATATTACAATTATAAATTACAGCTCAAGAAATAATTGTAAGGATAAATTGATAATATTACTTTAATTTATAATATTATGTTATTTATAATAACATTGGATGCTATTTAAAATATCGTACAAATTTATTTTTTGATCGAAAAAATAACTACACATATAAGCACTGCATATATTTTTAAAAATGATCAAAATGCATAGAATAATATCCTACACCTGTGATTTTTTTTTTTTTTTTTACAAATATTAACAAATATGAAGGACTTGTAAAAGAAAATATCCAAATAACTTCGATACAACTATTAGAATAGTGTTGTTAAAGGGTACATTATATTTATTACATTTTTTCCATGTAGAATAAATATTTTTTGTATAATAATATTAATGCATTTTTAGTAATAGGTAAGTAAAAAGTATACACACATTATATTTTATTATATTATATAATATTTACCATACCTACATTAAATAATTTGTTTTATACAATAATTATAATAATTATATTTTATTTTTTATATATTATATAGATAGATAGATTTTTTTATTTTAAAAAATTAAAAATTAAGATTAGAAATTATATGCATTTATCAATATGGTATTATAATAAATTTTTAAAATAATTTGAGTGTCAAAATATAGTATTTTAAGGAAATTATTAACCAACTAATCAAGCAACTGTTGTTATTTAATAACTTTCTTGATATTTGTGAATTAATTAAACCATAAAATGTATTGTATCTATTAAGTTTTTAATTGATTTTACTAAAATATAAAAAAATTTTAAGTCTAATAATTTTAAATTTTAATCATAAAAAATTACAAAATTTTTGAATAATACTAAGCACTATATACAAATTTGAATTTCATATTAAAAAACTAATTATGTTAAAGATGTGAACTTGATTAAAACTAGTTAAGTAAAATTTAAATTTAAATTAAAAGGATAATAACAAGAACGGTAATTAAGCCAAGAAGAAAAGCTTACTTATGTGAAATTCTATGTTCTAACGACAGATTTTATGGTTATATACTCTATAATGTTAATTTCTCTATAAGCAATTTTGTTTAAATAATAACTATACTTTAGTTAAAGACACTATAAAATCAAATAAAAAAGAAAATTCATATTTATATTATAAAAATAAGATTAATAAATCGGATTTTCAAAATAATAATTGAAAAATATAAAGGAATATTATTTTTTTCATCAACTAATAATTTTTTTGAAGGATTATATTATGTGATCAAAACTTTAACGAAAGTTAAAATTTATTATTATTTAAAGAATAAAAAAAAACAGGTTGTATACTACATCAATTAGCAGGTCAAACAAAATACTGTTCATTCAATCAAATGTTATGGTCACCTTTAATGTCGAATACACGGTGTAGAGCTATTGATTTAAATGTAATTTTCATCAGCTTTGCGTTTGGCTCTGGTTAAATAGAAAGAGGGAGTTTTTCCATTATGTTCATAATATATACGAGCCAGACGTGGTGAAAATATACGTATAATACATAATACATATGTATATTAATATGCACTTTATTTACAGTGTATGCTATAATGTACACGCTAACCCGTTTGTGGTTTTATGCTTTTTGATTAAGCTGCTTGTTTAATTGTATGAACATATTTTTTCCATGCTGTAATTTTTTTTTATTTAATAACACAAACGATTTTATAATATCCATTTTAAGAAGCTCTAAATCTGCCAATGTCTTTTTACTACGTGCATTTCGTATTTTATTAAACGAATGCGTATTTTTTTTTTCAAACATAAAACCATTTTACTTGTAGTCAGAAGAAAATTGTGGAAATTTACTAGCCCATAAATAAGTGCTCGTTAGTACCTCTATATTGTAGCAGTATACATTGAGCATTGAACTTTAGCACACATTGTAGGCGGCGTGTGTAAATGAACAATAGCACGTGACGCACATATAATATTAAGAGAAGAGGTACACGTCGTCTTAATTTGAAAATATATGGATCTACAATTGGCAAATTTTTATTTTTATTCTTTTTTTCAAAATGAATTGTTAGCTTTTATTAACAGACTAGGTATACGACAAGAATTCCATATTTTAAATCTACAATAACGAATTGTTGATTAAAAAAATGTTATGTTCTCTATTCTACTTTTATAAATTAAGTTTGACTTTTATAATCTTATTATATACAAATTATCACACATACAATAATAACATAACTATTTATATTACACACACAGCACACAAAACCAACATTCAAAACTCAAGTAGGTAGGTACTTTTATAACCATCGCATTTTTTCTAAAATCACAATACGTTTAAGAGATAATTATATGCTAGAAAAACTTTTGAAAATATTGTAGAATAAAAAATAATTATTAACATTGTCAAATCACACAACATTATATAAGATAAAATAATATTTTGATTCAATAACTTAAACTTCAGCACAACACGAATCTTCTTTTTCAATAAACCCACGATAATTAAAATAATAAATTGTCAATGGACAGAAAAAAATATTAATTATTTTAACATTACAAGAACATAAAACACGCATTAAATATTATAAAAAGATTAAAAATTTTTTTTTTATTATTATTATTATTATTTAGGAAGATAATGGGCCTCATTATTAAATATTATAATTTATTACCTACTTTAAGGGTTTTAACTCAGATTAATAAGCAATTAGACAATTTTAAAAATATTAACTTAAGAGACAAATGCATTTTAATTAAGAAAAACCCATCTACTACAGTAAAAATACTAGGTACGTAAAACAATAATTTATGAAATTATGTTCTGAATCGTATTAAAAAATATATACCTAAAAAAATACTTTAAAGTTAATACAAATGTATACCTATTTGTTTTCTAGTAAAAAAAAATAGTTAATATTTAGATTATACAGAACTTATTTAGAATTAAATAATGAACAACTAACTAACCCTTGAATGTTTTTTTTTTAATTTAACTTTGGCATATCATAATTTTTAGTTTAGATTTTCATAAAAAAATCCAAGTATGTTATATACATAAAATACGACGATGTTGAGGTATATGTTTAAGGGTTGATTGAAAATAGAAATGGAGTACTGTCTTTATTACTACTAACGGAATAGGAAATTGTGACTTATATAATTAAAAGAATAAACTCTATAGATGGTGCAGAAGATTCAACCAATAGATATAGCTATTGAATGATGGAAGATATGATGAGAACAGTTTCATTTTTTTTTCTAGTCACCAATCAAAAGTGAAACGTCACCATACATAAATGAAACTTGCAGGGACAGAATCACTAAAGGTTGTGACATAACCGCTTAACGAGGTTGACATGTGTACGGGGCGGGTATTTGACAAACGACCGTAATGGGATTTTGATGGGTTCACCTTTTATACTCCAGACAAATTAAATTGAGCTAATGCTGCAAGTAAAAATCTAAGTAAACTGTAGGTAATAATAAGATAAAAGTTTTGGTTACAAAGGTAAAATTATGTTTTTTATTTGTAGAAAATCTAATTTTCTTATAGTATAAATCACAATTAGTATGAACTGCAGTTAATGATTCAAATCTATTATTAAAATACTATATACAATATACATAGAAAAATGTTAAACTTTATTTAAATCAATAATTATAGTTTCTTAGCAAGGAATTTATTTTTATATATTATAGCTAAATAAACATGGGTTAGTATTTTATAAATATTAATTAATAATTTAAATAATAATACTAATTAAAACGTAATTTTAGCAAAACATAATAATATTATTTGAAGCATTTGAAAATTAGTTTAAGATAATACAAAACCTCTTTTATATTTAATAAAGTTCTTACAAATAAAATAAAAATAAATAATCGCTACCTATAATGTAATCAAAGTATGAGCTAATAGTCTCTACTATTTAGACTATTTAGTCTCAACTAATTAGTTGCGAGATAGGTTAAGCTGCAGTAAAAAATTTAAATTTAAAATTTTTTAAAAGTTAATTTAATAAAAAAAATGAATCATTCTTTTAGGTATATTACTTAAAATAAATGTTGAAATTCTAATATTCAATAGCAAAATTATTAAATAACGATTTTTCCATTAAACCGAAATACTTATAATCGTCAGTTTAAAATAATCAGTTGATGTTTAGTGTATATTTTTATATGAAAAAAAATGAATTTCTAAAGGAATATAAATTAATAAAAAGCGAAAAAAAAGCACATAAAAATACGTCATCATGCGAGGTAAGTAAAAGTATCCCATCTCTCATTGTCAATACTAAAAAACAAAAAACAAAATTACGTCGCTCATACTGATATTTCATACAGAATTTGATTGATGGATTATTATAAAGTAGAATAAAATTATTTAGCAAATATTATATTACATATATTCAATTTGGTGGATTAATTGATATCTTACAAGTTATCTAAGATTCTATTAGGTTAAGTTGAACAAGAGAAAATTAGGAATATAAACGAATGAATGGATACTTAAATTAACTATTTGCTAGTAACACAAATTAAACTATCATGTAATATATATATATATTTTATAGTAATTTTTAGGTATTAATATTTATACACCTTTATTTATAAAATACCAATTGCAAAAATGTTCCAAGTTCATAATAACTATTATTGCATAATAGATTTTTGTACA
Organism: Aphis craccivora; assembly: GCA_009835225.1. Taxonomy (NCBI): domain Eukaryota; kingdom Metazoa; phylum Arthropoda; class Insecta; order Hemiptera; family Aphididae; genus Aphis; species Aphis craccivora. The sequence continues at coordinate 8,039 of VUJU01002138.1, read as the reverse complement.
TTAGGTACCTAAATATATTTAAAAGTAGGTATATTTAGTTTTCTTTGACATGCACATAACATATATCTACGGGTTTTATTTTTTAACAAATTAATATTCTAGAATATATTTTCTTCATGGCATTATTTTTTATAATCATACACATTACAACAAATATGCTGTAAAAAACAACATACAATTTGAATTCATTCATACTTTAAACAAATTGATTGCAGTGTAGTTTATTACTTATAATGCTTAAGTAGTATATTTAATTTCAATTTTAATCGCCAGAACAAAACCGAATATTGTAACGGGACAATCATTATAACATTATCAAAAAGGCTCTTAACAGACCCAACATCCAGCATATCTACAACCACCAATCACAGCACACAACGAGCACAACACACCGTGTTAAAGACTTATGGAGGAATGGATAGAGAAAGCCACGACGAAGACAACAATACCCCCTCGTGGTCGTAACCCGAATAACGACTGATATATTACCAAATCCATCACGATAGTAATCACAATAAATAACCTAATAATCGATTTGTTTACTAGCTGGTACGGACAGTAGTACTTATATCAATAAGATTCGGCATAAAGCATCAGTAAACTTCTATTTTTTCAACAGTTTTCAACTAGAAAACAATGAAGACCGAAGACACAAAGAAGCATCAAGAGCCTAATCAACGAACACAGGCCGATACGCGCGATTCCGTGAGCAACTCTCCGAGTATCGCCACAATTGATCGGCGATATCGAATCGCAGCGATCAAGAACCAAACCAACAAACATCGATAGGTACGATCCCGTGTGCAACTCATCGAGTGTGGCGGTGACTTGTGACAGTAACCGTACGGCCTGGTCGACGATACCGAACCACGACACCGGGACACACCTCCCATAGTCGATTTGGACAGAATATACGTATACCAGTGATCAGGACAATAATAAAAAACTATCATGGTGAAACAGTTTCAAGACAAGAACAATTACCATCTAGAGCTACAAGGAGAAGTTCATTTGGACGGGCACTTTCTCAATCAAAAGACGTGATATTGGACGACCAAGAGCTGGAGAAATTATAAACTTTCCTTTTCAGGACATCGATAAACCAATCAAATCCTCCCAAGCGCGCCTGATTAGCCCATGCTTTACCCAAACAGAGGTTGTGATTAAACGCCACTTATTTGAGCGGACTTAACTCAACCTTCTCATTGCGTTCAACAATTTGTTAAATTATTTCATGCATTTATATTGTATTAGGATTTGGGGAGTCTATGTTCACCGGCCACAAGATAGGCTATGCCTGGCGACACAACTAATCTCCAATTGTATATCATACCGAATAACGTTTAAAGATTTAAATAAACATCGCATATACAGGTTAAAGAACAGGATAACTTTAACAATCGATTTAATTTAGTCGTATTTACATTAATACAATAATGATAAATTAAAAATAATAATAATGAATAAAAAAAAAACTATTTTAAGGGAATTAGTAAAGAAAATCACGTATCAGTTTCTATAACAATTTTATGGTTGGGGTTCATTCATGCGTATTATCCACTTAAGTAATTATTTATTGACAGTTCAGAAAAAGCGGATAAAAAGCTTTCAAAACCCTTAGGTAAGTTTAAAAGAAAAGTATTAAACCCTACAGTAGTCAAGCATGGTGTACCTACTCCTGCTACCACATGATCAGTTTTGTATTAAAAACTGAGAGTTACCCAAAATCAACCTAAAATTCAGCGCTTACAGAATTTTTATTAAGACAGAACAAGATGTATTCAATTTTAGTTTGATAAAGTATAATTTATACTACCTTTGTTAACTAATTCACGACCCGAGGGTAATCAAACTTAATAATATAAATTAAATTAATTTTTTTGACAATATACATTTGTTAAATCCAGTACAACCAAGCTGATCGTTTTATGGGAAATGGTAATATAAGTTGAATTTCATTAAGACCCGGAAATAACTTTTAAACTAAATTAACAACTAAAGAAATAATAATAATACAAAATCTTTAAGAAACAATTTTAAGAATCCATGAAAATAAAACGTAAATTAAATGCATTACCTTTCTTTATTACTAAATATTGAACTATTTGAGACAGAGGCGTAATTTGGGGGGGAGGGGGCAGGAGTAATCATTTGCCCGACCATAGATTTTAAAGTAGCCAAATGGGCCAGTGGCCTGGTTTTATATAATCGTAAGTTATAGGGCAAGTCATTATTATGCCCTACCCTAGAAAATATTGAAATGACGCCCCTGATTGAAGAAATTATACTTAAATGAAAAAAAAATATATAATTATTTAAAAATTTAAATCATTAATAAATAATATATTCAATAATATAATAAAACGTAACATAAATAACAACTATCGGCTTTAACTCTATTGTAGTTTTACAAACTACTAAGCAGTATGAAATATGAATATTATATCTGAATTAATCAATATCACATGAGTTATTATTAAACTGTAACATATTTAAATCGGTATTAATGCGCGGGGTATGATTGATTTGGATTATTTAAACTCAGAAATATTACGTAATTTCTTAAGTTAAATCAATAGAACCTATGATCACTACATAATTTTCTTATGTCTTTATTTATAAAAATTAATTATCAAGTCCAAGCATATTATAATATATAAGTAGATCATACAATTATTACACATACAGAACAAGTTTAAAAATTATTTATCAAAATATATTTTAAAAAAATTATCAAATATAGATAGATTAGTGTACCTATTACGAGAAAACCAGTAAAAATATAAAAATAATCTTGTAATTTTTAGTCTTTTTTTTTTTGATAAAAATAAAAAACAAACGAGGAAAAGTCAGTAATCTATTTTATTACATTATAAGGTTTTTACTACTTACATTTTCTACCTATTTCGTTACTAAGCAAAAATACATAGCTGAAAGCATTGAATAGTATTTAAATATAAAACATTAAAATACATTCATAAATACCTACTTGTTGATCTTTGAGTAAATAAAGTGGTATTAGGATATTATTAATTTATTAGATATGTATTATATGGAATATTATTAAATATTGATTTTAATAGAAGCGGTCTAGGGTTTAAAAAGTCAGACTTATATATTATGAACAAATAAAAGAGATAATTTATACTTTCTACGAGTTTGCGACCTTTTTCTTTGATGATTACTTGTACACGTTACCGAATAATACTCTTTTACCCTTTTATTCTTCAATATATTTCAGAATAAGAATCTTATTTTGTCCACATAATCATATGCCAGAAATTAAAAAGTAGATACCATTGCTAACCGCAACACTTATAGTAAAATAATAATAATTATTAACATTCGATTCATCAATTTCCAAACAACATAGACCATAATTAATTATGAAACAAAACAAACATTAGATACAAACAAATCAATTATATATAAATAATAAATATACACCATGTGAAAATAAAATAAAGAATTTTTGAATAATGAGTACATCACAATATTAACAATAAATATACCTATAACAACAATTAAAGTAACATTACTGACATTCATCACATTATACCAAATAATTATTATTTTTAACATTTTTAACTTTTAAAATAACATATTAGGTATATATGTATATTGATATTTTTAGTGTATAGATTTGAAAACATATTATCTCAATAATATATATCGACTCCACTTCCCTTCTAGCCAAAATTAATTTTAAAGTTCCTACTAGGTGCACCCGAAACTCACATACTTTTTGTATTACTCTTTCCTCTACTAATTATTTAATGAACGAGCCAATAAACCGCATAATGAAATTAGCCAATGAGGATCCGTCATTTCTCCAATAGAATTATGTATCTATATATATATTATGTACCTTATTTTGTGTTATTTTTTACAATTATTTCTATGTTCCACAGTTGTATCTTGTACTATTTTGTTAAATTACACCATAATTGTAACCTGGGCTCGCGCCCGTTTATTTTGTTGAATAATATGTAAAATTGATGTTTGGTGTATATGTAAATAAATATGAAATTTAATTAATGAGATTAATGGATATTTCATATAAAAAAAAAGTTTTTTTTTTTCATGAACATAAAATTATATAGTAAAAGTTATTTATATGGTAATTTACCGTATCTAGACAAGTGTTCATCATTGGCACAAGGTATGTTTCCGTTAGGTTCAATTCGATCAAGATACTCCTCAGAATAACCATTGAATTGCAATTTACTTGGAAGTGCATCCCGAGATGTTCTATTGCGGTCAGGATCTTCTTTAGAAATAGCTGGAAAAAAATACAAAATTAATATAAATGTTATGAAACATGATGCAAAATATTTTTAAATCATACATACGATATAAAACTTTTTCATTTTAAAATATCATAAATATATTTTATACTGTATACTAAAAATGTATAAAAATGTAAAAAAAAAAAAAGAGTTTTTCTATATCACCATTTGAAGAAGATTTACATGATTCCTTCAATATGTATTGCTTATATTTTTATTTTATTTTTTTATTAAACATCATACTTTAAGGTGAACAAATATATTAAACAAATCTGTGTCAAACATATATACTCAAGAGTTTTGTCAAATATTTTAAAGTTTATTCATCGAAATGGTAAAATAATAAAAAGTTAAAACATATTAGCAAATATCAATTCAGCACAATACTTTATAACTGACTATATACCCAATTAAAACTACATTAAATAGATATTAATGCGCTTACAAGTCCCACGAGTTACGGAAATGAGAAGACCAAAATACCTGGATTGAATATAAATGAAAATATTTTTCTAGCAAAATATACACTACAGTTTTAAAATATGTTAAATTATTTAAAAGTTAATAAGAGGAATCCCCAAATATATATCATCATCAATGATCGAATATAAACGATAAGTGTTCTTATAAATATATTTGACACTATTTGAATAAATAATCCAGTTTAATAAAATAGCCAATAATTATAGAAAAATACATATTAAATTGGAATACAATATAGTTATCAAAATTATGATACACGTATCATCATATAAAATTCCACTATTATAGTGAAGAATTGACTCTATTATTAAATATTTTCTATTCCTCGTTTATCCAATATTAAATTATATTAACAAAATAGATTTAATGTGCAATTATAAACTAAAGAAAACTAAGTATAAAAATAACATTTAAAAAGCACAAATAAACAATCGCAAGATAGTCAAATATTAAAATACCAAATATTTTACCTACAATTATTTATCATACAATTTAGCAGAACTTGTGAACACAATTTGTTTAATATACTTTTTTTTTACATGGAATGAGAATTTTAACGTTAGTTAAAAATTACCGAAATAAAGTACAAAAATGATATATTGATTTTAATAAATTCAAGTCAGTTCGTTTTGTACAATTAAACAATTTGTAAAATTTAATATACAGATGACATCATTAACTATGAGACCTAACCCTTCGACTTCGTAATCAAAATGCAAATCGTATTATATTTTAAAGTTGAAAAACTATTTGGTTGAAACAAAAAAGTCTATATTAATTTTGCCGATGCGTATTACCTTTGATTGTCATTCAAATAATTTATTAATTAAAAATGTTTTTAAATATAATAAACATAAATTACCATAGATAATATATTCCAGTTTGAATAAAACTATAGTAAATCAATTAACATTAAATTAAAAAAATAAAATGACACAAAATAAAAATTCAATCTATACAGGTAGATTCGTTACATAAAACTTAGTAATAACACACATTTTTAATTTCAAATTTTGAAATAGAATATTTATCTAAAAACTTCTATAAAAAAATCACTAATTTGTTAGAACTTTAAAAGTATATATATTATATTTAGTTTATTAAGTGAATGGATCAACATTTTAAGGTGCAACACTAAGCGTATATAAACTTAAAACAATTACATATAATTTATCACCTTGTTCAAATTTGAGTTTTTAAGAAATATAATTTTTCTTAAACCACTGATTTAAAAAATTAAATTTAAAATGTATTTTGTAATTCAAAAAAAAACAAAAACTTGAAATATTATGGTGAAAATATAATTTTTGTTTAAAAATTCTCATTTTTTAATAACTTTAAATTATGTAAACTAAAATAATCAAAATAGTTTACTCATTTCAAGATAATGATTATTTTTATTATTTTTAAAAGAATAGTTCCAAATATATACATACATACTAAATAATTAATAAATAATAACATCTAATAAGTTAGCATTAAAATATAATTTATTAGGTATGTTAATTGTTCGTAATAATACAATATATTATATTTTTTAAATATAAAGATAACTTGAAATATAATTACATGTTTAATTAAATACCTAAACACTTTAAACAATATAGGTAATAAAGAGTTTTATTTTTCAGACCAAAACACATCATTAAGCAAAACATTTTTTTTTTTTTTTTAAACCAAAGTAATTTTTTAATAGGTTTAGGTAGATTATTATAGGTTTACTTCATACATATCCATATTTTCAGTTTATAGAATCAGATTAAGGAAACAGTGACTCATTTTCAGTGATGATAACATTTTTAAAGCGATTTAAGTATATATAATTCAACACATATTAGATAGGTACTATTTTTTATAAAATAAAAATATAAATTGTTAAATCATATCGCGAAATAATATACTTATCTATAGGTAACCTAATATTATAAGTTATTTAAATGCCTAAAAACTGTGCGATTTTATTTTAGTATTAGACAATTATTAGTTAAGCATAGTTGTGAATAGTACAATACAATTGACTGATTAATCGGAAATATGTATTTAAATATATATATATATATATAGAATAAATATGTTAACATGAAGTTCATACATAATGCTAAAAATAACTATATTCAAATAATTAAAAATAAATTTAATTGTAAATTGAACGTAATCTTACAAAATATAATAATAGAAAAATAATTTAATAAATTTAACTGCAAGTAAAGAATTAGAGAACAATATATAATAATTTTAACCCACTTAAATAATGCATTACATAGGTATAAGTAGCTACTTTAAATTATAATTTACTGAGTTTAATTTAGATTCTTGAAATGTATTAAGAACAGTACAACTAAACGATGATCGAACATAATAACATAGTTCAAACGAATAAGAATAGTAATAAAGTATATAGCAATACGTCATACAGAGTATTATACCTTTACAAACAGTAATAATACATAAACAAATAGCACTATTGTCTATTGCATAATTTTTATAAAACCAAACATTTACTAACGAATTATTTTGCAAAAAACATTGTTGGATAGTATTTCAAACGAAAACTTCAACATATTCAATGTATTATTTTTAGTAAAAAAATTGCAAGGCAGAAAGACTTCTGCTGATCGACAGGAGATCTGAAATCACGAACCGTAATGTGTTCCGACAAATACGCCAAACTTATTGATTTGTGGATTTGGGGAGATTACAATCGTTGCCGATTTGTTTGGATTTACCAACTTGTGTATGGTTGGAAGTTATCCGTGTCTTAAATCCCGAGGGGATGCAAGTTATCAAGGGACGCACACACCCAATGCGGTGTATAGTATATCTCATTTGCTATTCGATCACTATAGGTGACATGCATGTGTTTCCTTCTCCATAAGGCATTTTCATTCCCATAAAATAAAATAAAAACGATATTTTAATCGAAAACACGGGCTTAATTGAATCACATGATTTTCAAGTGAACTTATAATTGAAACGAGCTAATAGGTGAGGCAATTGATTTATTTTTGGCGCGTAGGCGATTAAACTTCTCAATTCATTAATCAACATGCAACCCTCATTAATGTTTTTTTAATGACTCTAGGGGAATATTTAATTATGTAGACATCTTATTTAAGCAACAAAATATTACAGTTGGAAAATTACTAGGTGTAATTGAAAAGCACTAAAATTAATACATTCTTTCAACAAAAATAAAACGGATGTTGAAAAATCAAGACAAAAAATTAAAACACTTTTTGAACTAATATAGCAATATCTTATTTCGTA